>BQNB010001800.1:0-76172 GCA_026074375.1 Tanacetum coccineum | reverse complement strand
TATTGGAAGTGATTTCACGCGACTCTCTTTAGAGGTTGTAGAGAAATTAAAGGAGGAAATAAGAATTAAAAAGAATAAATTCACAAAGATTAAAAAAATCACGAGGTACCCCGACACTGAGGATTTCGAGCCCCTTAATGGTGATAAATTCTCATAAGCTCTCACAGAGAAGGCATCTTTCCATACACCTAAATTTGTCTCACCAAAGTCACTCTATGTCAAACACGTCCGCACAATCTTCCCCATTCCACCTCTTGTAAGGGAAAGTACCTTTGGCTTTAAGCCTAGTACAAATAATAACCGAAACATCAAGTCCTGACATGATGTAGAAAATTTAAGCCCTCAAAGTTCACCATAAACCCTACCATCATTTGAGGTATACATACCGCCCGTGACTTACCCGGATGAAGTAGAAGAGATTATATGAATCTCGATGGAGGTAGAACCTTTAGAAGAAACACAACTAGAGGATTTAGGCTTGAATACTTGTAATCATAACATTCCTCTTAGTTTTAGGGAAATTCCTACTTTTGATGAACCAGAGCCTCAACCTTTACTCAATAGTCCATTCTTAGATGTAAGTCTAGGAGACGTAATAGGCCCCGAACCACCCATCAAACCACATAGTCCGGATAGTTGTAGGATAAAGGTAGTAGATTATTTAACAACTCAAACACCGCCTTCACCTCACGTGGAAAATTCCCATCCTAAGGGTGTGTATAGTTATTATAACCCAGGTATAGATGACCCTAAGAGACATTATGGATTTAAACCGGGTTTATTTAGAAAAAGTGTATCCCTAGGTGTTGATATTTCAAATTAGGGGATGTTTGATGATGATTGGGGATTAGAATATGAGGAAGTTTCTCCTCTAGGAGAAGAACTTAGTTTATTTGATAGGCCAAATGAAGTAGAGAGAGGTAGAATTCTAGAAGCACACCGTTTATAGCCTATTCTTCAACAACAAATTTCTCAACGTATGACCCCTTCTCATCACGATGGTATGTATCGCTACTATCACCCGACTTGACCATAAGTGTAGGGGAGACCCACCCTTTACGCGTTAAATAAGCGTAGAGTCAGGCTCGTGACTCGAACAAAAACAAGCGCTTCTTGAGAGGCAACCCAATATTTACTTTTCCCGCAATTAGGAGTGTCATGTGTTTGATTCTTTTCATTTTATTCTATCATGTTCGAACTCTATCTTGTAATCATGCTTTGTATTGTTTTTAACTTTATCTTAATCTCAATCAAAGGTATTTTGCAAATAATAAGTGTAGGGGAATCTATCCGGTTTTTGAACCAAGTTCAAGCATGTTAAATAAATTGTTTAGATTAATTCGCGTCAGTTTTGAGTCATATAAGTAAATTGTCAATTCTCTGGTTTTATGCAGCTATTTGTACAGAAACTACCTTATGGAATCAAGTGAAGGAAATTTTTCATCAAAAACAAAAATTTCGTTTTCACAAAACGTGGAGACGGCGTCACGATTTACACGCGACGTTGTCACCACGACACTTGTGAAGGCGTCAGGATTCTCTTGACGGTGTCAAACGCCCAGGTCCAGAAAACTTAAAGTTTTTAATTATTTTTGAAAATAAAACTCGCATAACATTTAAAATATGTAATCTTCTGTTATAAACCTGCAAAACCAACGAGTTTGACAATTCTCTCATCCTATCTTTACTGCTTTATCGAGTCAACCCTAATCTCATAATTGTATCTTTATAAATCGCACATTTTATGCTTGGTATAGTTGTCTTTGATTACAGGTTGTATTTGATGAGAAGAAGCTTGGAAGTTCTTAGGAAGTTTCATTGGATGATTCTTAGAGGACGATTTAACCAGTTATCGCATGTTTCTTCTCCATTATTGAGCAAACTAGGGGAGTACTAGTTTCTTTTACTTGTTTCCTTTTCCCTTTAATTCGTTCTTACGGGTACTTTTATAGAACATTAGGGACAATGTTAAACTTAAGTGTAGGGGAGAATAAGCCTTAGAAACTATTCTTTCATTTGCCATTTGCTTTGTCCTTAAAATGATGGGTAATATATCAAAACATAAGATAAGAGGTAATTTTTAACCAAATTTTTTTATGACACATATCGAAGAAAACCAAGTATTAATAGCGTCTCATGGATAGAAATTTATATGACTAGCACAATAACCCTCAGAATTCCACCCCAAAAATGTGAGGTTCGCCTTTAGATCTTTAGGAATTCAGGTATCTACTATTAATGCCCAAGATAGTTTATACCTTTAGCTTTCTCAAGTTAAGGAGTGAGCAGTCATATGTGTCTATTCTGTCGTTACGGATGTGTACATGTGGTCTTTGTCGCCTTTTCTGGAACATTGAGATCGGTATTAAATTATATGAGTGTACCGGTAGTATATTAAATTCTAGAACTTGTTTTTGTAATGCATTCCAAGACCGCATAGTAAGTATTAGGATTTGCTTGATAAGATGCACTAGGATTAACCCATGTTTTAAACTTGTAATTGTTATGATGGTCACTCCGATCATATAACTATCCCACACCCTTGCCATGCACTCATTTTTAGTGCAGGATACCCCTAGTACAACCCTCCGAGCCTATCCTTTTTCATGGTTCTTGTAATTTTCTGGTTAAGCCGGACTATTAATGAAGAGCATTGTCACCCTTAAACAAATTGTTACACCCAAATAGCCTTAGTCCACCTTGTATGTACTCATTCTTAGTACATTATTGTTTGAACCCAAGTTAATTATTGAGTACACGGTTGCTAAGTCCTTATCCTTGTAAATAAAGTTTTGGGACGATTAGGATTCATGGTAGTATTTATTTCGCGGAGAATGGGGAAGAAAAGTTAAATCAATACCCCCATTTGTTTGTTAGATAATCTCCAGGTTATTTTGATCCACCTCAAATTCGGTCATTAGTTAGATTGTAAATAACGAGCATGTAAAAGCTCAAGTGTAGGGGTACATGTTATAAACCCCAAGTTATGATGTATTATGTTATTAAAAAAATAGAAAAGAAAAAGAAAGAGATTGATGTAGAGTTGTGTAGAGTTTGTATATCTTCGTCCGAGTCTTGGCTTAGCAACCAACCCAGCGTGTATTCGTGTAAATAATTAGCTAACCCTTCCACTCCAAATTCACCCAAAGCCACCCAAATGTATCCCATCCGTTTTCGTTTCCATTATATGTTATCTTACACCTACACCCTACAACCCTTTAAAAGACCTCTTAGATAGTAATGAATAATGCTTGCGCCTAGCGGTGGAGGTTTGATCCTTTACCAAGCCTATTGTAATTTATATGCTATGACAAGTAATGAGTGTTGATTTTCCGTTTCCCCCTTATGTTATAATTTATTATACACCCGAGTGAAAGAGAGAATCCCAAACACTTATGTGAGGTGCTAGTATATACTTTCCATGCTTTTAATTACAAGGTCTAGAAGGTTGTGTGTTGTAAAATACTTTTAAAGAGTAGGTAAAATGACCCTCATTATTATTATTGTTAAGGTAGAAAAGCCCATTTGCTCGAGGACAAGCAAATCCCAAGTGTAAGGGTATTTGATGAGGTGTTATTTTATACACTTTTTGGAGGTCGTTTAACGCCCTTAACTCACTGCATTAATGCCTAAAAGTAAGTACTTAATCGTTCCTTTTCATGGGGGTGTAATTCATCCCCCATATTGAAGGCAATTGAGGAAATCAACATTACTTGGTCTCATTAGAGAGAAACGAAACGACTATGAGACCCCTACACGCAACACTCCAAGAATTTCTACTCAGAAGCTGAGATACGGCGTCAAGATATACAACGTAGCCGTCACAACCCATCTCAAGACGGCGTCACAAGATCTCCAGACGGCGTCTGAATGCACGACCCAACCCATTATCTAGAATATTCTATTCATGACGGCGTCACAATTAAAACGCGACGCCGTCACAGCGATTTTCCTATATATACAAATCCGTTTTTAGGGTTTTAAGTGTGTAACTTTAGAGTAAAAGAAAGGGACGAACCCTAGTTCATTTAGCAGCTGTTAGGGACGATTTTAGGGCCTCAAAACCCTATTGTACTTCCTTCAATTCATGTTTTAATTCAGTAAGACAATCCTTAATACATTAAGAAGTTGTTTGTGTATTCTTATATGTTCTTGCTTTATCTTTAACATGCCTGGCTAAACCTTCTATTGTGTTTATTTATGATTGTATGAAACCTAGAATGTAGATCTTAGTGGTGTTGCTTCTTGTGATGGATATACATGTTAGGTCTTAGAAAACCAGCTTTTGTCTATATCGCTGTTGATATGTTTAGGAAAACATGATTGTGTAGAAAGGATACCATCGGGTAAAAGTCTTCATACTACCTTGCCCCTTATATGGTTGATCCACTCTTAATATATTTCAAATGCATTTAATATACTCTTAGGGGCCTTGTAATAGTCTTCATACTACCTTACTTGTGCGTTGCCTTAACGGAATATTAAATAGACGGTGGGTTCGTGTAATTCGTTCATGACTTAGGAAATAATTACATAGATCATCACAAGTGTGACAAAGCAACAACACTAGGAGAAGCAATCTAGGGAGTAATACATGATTAAATAAACACAATCTTTTATTATATTGTTATCACCAATAGCTTAGTTAATATTTAGTTTAATAGCTAAAACCAACCACCTCTCCAATATATGATTTTACCTGCTTTCATAAAATATAAAAACACAAAAAGAATCTTCCCTCAACCCTTATAATTTTGTTAGACCGTGATCAAGCCTTTCCAACCTATTCCCCTAGAGAATGATAACAACAACCGAGTCTTGCCTATACTACTACTACAACGGTTAGGTACTTTGCCTAAGGAGTTGTAAAACTTCGTGTAGAAGTCTTACGACGACCGCATCGGTTTTTAGGCCCTAAAATCGACCCTAAAAGCTGCTACACTCGAGCCCTAATAGTAATAATCGTTTCTCCAAAGTTGTGCACAAGTTCCATACTTAAAACCCTAAAATCGAGTTTGTATATATAGGAAATAGGTCGCGACAGCGTCGCAAGATTTCTGACGCCGTCGCTTTGCCGAATCTTCTAAGGGTTTCTTTGAGGCGGTTACATCATGACGCCGTCTCTTGTATGTTCTGACGGCGGCGCTAGGAAATTGCGACGCTGTCTCCAGACTCTGTGAGCATATTCTTGAAACCACTTCGTTGTAAAGCTACAATCTTGTCCCATTTTTTTCCAAATGAGTCCAAGTCATGTGTATATCCTCCAAAAGCTTTTCAAATGCTAAAAACACAAAAAGAAATGATTAAACACGTTGATGTGTCGTTGTATAGGTGTTATTTATGATTATCAGGTTTTACATTTATATTTAGCTGACTAACCCAAAGACAACACTTTAACGGGCAGAGTACCCGGTCAAGATGTAGCTTCGCGATAAGTAGGGTGTCAAACACTAAGAGTGAGAGTTAACCTATTATTATATCAATATTTTATTCTATCTAGATTCATCTAATTACTGGTTAAACCTATGCTATACATAATTACTAGAGGTAAAAGGGGGGTTTTTAGCCTGAGAGACTGGCACAGGTTTATGGTGACAAATATCAATTCTAAGCATAATACACACTAAAGCAAATAAACACAAGACAAAAGAGTGGAACGAGCCAAATAATAGAAAACTGTATTAACCATGTTAAATCTGATTAAATGCTGGTTTGATTAATTAGTGCAATGGCTGCTTATCTCAAGGCGGCATATCATTCTTAAGACTTAGGCGGTACTTCTTCCTAAGACCTAGACACAAACAATCTTGTCACGATTAACGCATCCGCATAAGGCATCCTTTAGTTTAATTATAATCTACCATAGGGAATTAAAGCAGCGGTGATCCTGTTAATACCCTAGCCCATCAGGACTTTACCCACTTATTGCCTGATGTTGTTTAATACACCCGTAGTCTACCACCAAAATCAATTACCAATTAACTAAGAACAATACTGGCTGAACAATTATCGGGTCACCTGCCGGTCCAACTAAGCTCATAATCAAAGGGCAAAGACAAGGTGTCATTTGTGATCCTATTGGTCCGGGCATACAAAACACAACATGGAGATCTATCCCCGACATCTAGGTTACTGGTTAGGTCTCCCTAGACCCAGTTGAATGATAGGTCGCATGTACAAGCATATAAACAAGTATAAGGCGATAAACATAATTAAACAACAACGATAAATTAAGCAAAGCCAGATTAAAAAAAAAACCAAACATATAATACTTCATTAACATGGCTGAATACCCGAGTGGGATGGAGGCCACATAATATTGGTATTATTACAAACAAAAATTGAATGATTAAGAAAGTAAGAATTACACATGTTCTTCTTGGAATTGGAGTAGTGCTCGAACCTTGGCCTGCTTTCTTGGCTTGTGAAATTCGATTTAGTTGTTTACTTATACAGAGAATGTGTAATGCACACTAAAACTCGTTTTTGAGTCTTGTATTTATAGTGTCTGAAATACGCCTGGATACGCCGTATGGGGATAAGTGGATACGGCGTATAGGGGTTAATTTCCTTAGAGTCCGCGATAAGATCAAATCAATTAAGATAATTACCATCAATCATATTAAATGTGTATCTTTGACTGATGAACAACTGTGCATACGGCGTATTGGTTGTAGTGGATACGCCGGATCAGGAATTGATCATTACGCGTTTCTTGTGCTGAGCTGGCGCTGATACGCCGTATCTTCATTGCTGGATACGGCGTATAGGTGCAGAAAATAGTATTCTTTAAATGTCTTCGTTTAAGCTCTAGAATTGCGCCTTTTTGCTTCTTCTTCACAAGTGACTCCATAATTACTGCAATAATAAACTTTAAGCAATTAAGTACCAATATCTTGCAATAATTATATAAAAGTGGGTAAAATACATAGGATAAATGATAGTAAAGTATGACGTTATTTGATGATATCAAATATCCCCCCACTTGAATCCTACTTGTCCTCAAGTAGACTTTAGAAAGATTTTGAAAATCGTATCCCGAATCCAATGGTTAAGATTTTTCTTCGTTAAAGAATTTCTTTATTTTCTTGTTCAAATCACCAGTATATATCAAGTCCTCATGAATTAGGATAATAAAATCACTCAGATCACTCAACTAATCTAGGGTGTATCATTTTAGTGGTACGCACATTTGCTCAGTCATGATTTGCTTCGTATCATAGGCTTGGCAAGGATACATATCTCCACCTCTAAAGCTAAGGAGTAACAAGTCAAAAGGTAATTTAGGCATTTATTCAAAGGCTCGGGTTTAATCATTCTTATAAGGATAAAGAATGATATAAGGTTAGGAGCTTTTGACTTTCACCAAAGGTCGTCGTCAAACAAGGCAACTGAGACATGAATACATGACCGTAACAACGGAATAGACATCCACGCTCGTACACATCCTCATGTTCGAGTGTTCCTAGGTTAGTAATCAGGAAAGGGAAGTAAAATGGTTGTTAAATAAAATAAACAAACAAATAGATTAAATCCAACAAATAAGGTACGGTTGCTAGTAACTTTCCCCGACTGTTCCATGACAAAGAGTCGAACTTATAAACAAACGTCTCGATCATAGATGACAATGACAACCTAAGTTGGCGTTCCCATAACGGTTAACTTCCCTTACATCCTGAACTTTACATACTTTTACAAAATAAGTGGTGATATCGGCCACTTTTTACATCTTACAGCGTTTATTTTTGTGTGTATTACGAATAATAGATTCCTTTCAAATAATTTCAGGTGTAAGCTCTATGAACCGACTTATCTTTTTCTTTAATTCATTTTTTTTTTAACAATACATCATTAAATCTCGCGGTAATTTTCACGTCTTCATAATCATCCATTCTGTCGCTATTTTTCTTCTTTCGGACATTAATAATAATTGCGAAAGTAGCAAAACACACGAGCTACAAACATTCCCATTGCATTGTGCAATTTTCCTGACCATTACATAGATAGAGAAATTTTCACTTTGACGCAGGAACTACAAAACTTTACATGAAAGTGACTAACAACATTTGATCAAATAGGCTTTAATCTACATGGTAGGCTAAGGTGTAAAGGTGAAATGAAACAATTTTTTTATTGGTGTAGGAAAAAGAAAGGAATGGCTCAGCAGGTTGTTCTAGGGGTATCTTTGCTCTAAAAATAAGAGTAAACAAAAGGGTTACACAGGGGTTAACTAACCAGTGTAGTTAGTTAATATTACGACATGTAGGCTTTTTGGTTTAATCCTAGAAATTTTCCAGTCAAGCTGTTACTCTATCTAATTCTATAGTACTCAGACTAGAGGTCTCGGAGGAATACCAGGCCAAGTTCTAAAGTCCACTACATCACCGGCACACTCATATTTTTGTGGAATTTAGTAAGCAATTGGAAACGGATAGGCTTAATTCTCACAAATAGACATTAAGGGTTATAGTGCGCTAGGTAATGTAACTAGTGATTTTCACAAAAAGTTATTCTATTTTTTTTAAAAATATTTGATACAATTTTGCATGTGTTAGCATTTTATTTGTGAAAAATGGGACAAGGGTACGTTTCTATTCTTCACCCCACTTAAATTATACAACGTCCTCGTTGTATAGACAAACAGTTAAATGATATGGGAAAAGAATTAGAACGAGGAAACTTCCTTGATAGTTTGCTCTGGATGGTTTTCTATTTTGAGTGTTTGAGCAAGAAGAGTGTTGACGAGGGCTTCAGAATGCCCAAGAGAGGTCAACACGAGGTATTTTCAGACTATACATTAAAGTCGGTTTCGTTTACAGTAAGGTCCTGCAGAAAAGTTAGAAGACGTTCGTGCAATTCGTGCTTTCGCTAACCTACAATACAAAGCCAAACAGTAAAACACAACATCTGTACTGGTTACTATTACGCCGTATCCCAAACCCTAGGATACGCCGTATGTAAACCTGTGAAAACAATTAAATACTAGAATTTAAATACTGAAATTAAAAACTGATAATTGTCCAGACATGCATACGCCGTATCCAGAGGGGTTCGATACGCCGTATGTATGTCTGGGCAGACAGACTCAATATAAAATTAAAATTCAAACAATTTAAATGCGACAAACAATTAAAAACATAACCGGGTTGTCTCCCGGGGAGCACTTTTGTTTCAGCCGGTCTTTAAGTTCGACCTTTTTTTTCATAATGCGGTTTTGGGATTATGAACCTGTAATCGATCAGTGAGTAGTGTTGCTGAACTTACTGCCAGTCTTGATTCTATCACACACAAATAAACCGATCATCATATATATAAAAAAGAAATCGGTAAGTGTCATAAGTGTAATATACAGTACAGATCATCAAAAGATAATAACATAAAGAGATCAGGGGTCGGGCTGAGCATCGGTGTGGTGGGATGTGGAGGTACTAGCCTCCCCCGTCCTGGGCCTGACTGTTGAGTCCCAAAACTCTAGATCTATTGACTTAGGTTATAAGGTTATTATTACCTTGGTAATCACAAGATAATAATGTGAGAAACTTTGTTGAAGTGTTTCACCAAGGCTATGCGGAATTCTATTCCTTTAGTGTTTATGAAGTAATATCACAATGGTTATGGAATGGATAAGTGAATAACCATCATGCCTTAATATTATGATTTAATAATAGTGTAACTCAAAAGTAATTTTAAAGGGGGGGGTTTACAAAACCTTAAGCTATGAGAAAGTCTATGGAGGATCTATGTAAGTGATGTATATATTTTTCTAAACTAAGAACTCCTTTTATAGACAAAGGGTCCTGTACATGATAAGACCTAACTAGATCTCCTAAATCACAGGGATAATCAGAGTACATTCTATATATAACAATAACGCGTATTTGACTATGATTAATCCTTATCTTCAATCAGCAGTGGAAAGTCTTCAAGCAGTGGAAACCTTGCAGTGGGAAAATATACTAACAGTGGGAAGTTCTTCTAACAGTGGGAACCATTCAACTAACAGTGGGAATCCCTTAGCATTTTATTCCCAACAATCCTCCCCTAAACTTGATACTTCACCTTCATATCAAGTTTCCAGAATAAAATGATTTCCTGGAGAGGATGAGTTCATAACCCCTTCATTCATTCTGAGATGTCCTTAATTAGGTTGTCATCTGAGTTTCAATCTTCATTAAATTCACTTACTTCACACTTGTGATCAAGCATCTTCTTAAGTGTAGTATTTTGAAAAGGATACTCATCATCAAGCATGTAGATAATCATTCCTTCCATTGACAAGCAGTGTACTTTACATGATTTGTACAACTTCTAACTCTTAATAGGAGCTTCAAACTGCCATAGTAGATCAGTGGTAACAGGTTCAAACATGATCCTTTAAGGTCAAAACAGACATTCTTCTAGGTCACTCTCTTTGGGAGTTCTGTCTTGCAACTTATCTTTGACTAGTTTCTATTAGTGTCACCAAGTCATCTTGTCAATATGCCTTAAGCATAGTCTTAAAAGATAAGGATATACTTTGGTGCTTGTCTAACTACTGAATTTCTTGGTATAACCTCCTTTGCTTGTCCTTTATATTTTCAATCACATATGGGTACCTTGACAACTAAAGGAGTACTATTCACTGAAGACTATTCCCTAACTAGCATTGCCTATTGGTGAAGATTGATAATCTCATCTTGATTATTACTTTCTTGTTGTTCTTGAGCTAAAACATCACTTGTCTTCAACCTTTTCGTCTTGACTTGTCATCCTAATAGGATCCTGTACTCTTGAGACTTGTAATTTATTCTTGGAATCCCATAGGCAGAAAAACTTTTATGCTTCCCAAACTGGAATATAACTTTTCTTACTAAATGAATCAAAAGTCATTCCCCTGAAGTCTTTTGTCTTCCATCCAGCATGGCTTCTTAAGACAGATGTGTAAAAGTTTCTTCTTTCAGATTTTGATGCCAACCTTTGTTGCTGAGCTTGGTATTTCTTGATTCTAGCAAAATCTTTCTGATAGTTAATGAGTTATGTGATTAACTTAGTCTTCTCGTCAATGGCTAGAGATCTTTTCAATTCTTCGTATTCTTGCCATATGTTTGTTAATCCTTTAACATTACTCTTGTCGGGCATTAGATCATTTGTCTAAGATCTTCTTCAGCATGCTTCTGGCATCTATGCTTCTCATTTCAATTTGTTCTTCTTATGCTTGATACTTCAGAAAGTTGTTCACTCATTTGTTCTTGAACCTTCTGTTTAGTTGGTTTTGCAGGTTCAGTCATGATTCCTTTGCCCTTGTCTTCCTTGCTGATAGATGGAATGTTGATAGGAATAGGTGATGAAGATGTCATAACAACCCCTCTTGATGCTCTTGTCCTTCTTGTATATGGTGTTACAACAGTGGTTGTAGTGATAACAGCAGCAGTGGAATCCTTTTCACTAGCAGTGGCAGCAACAGTGGGAACAAATAAACTAACAGGGGGAACTGGTGGACTAGCAGTGGTAAAAACTTCCTTCAAACCTCCACTGGCTAGTATATTAGCAGCTCCCATAGAACTCAAAACATTCGCCATTTCCCCTGTGCTCTCACTCCCTTTGTCAGTGCTTTTGTTGCTATCCCTTTCAATGCCAAAATCCTCCCCTTGATCCATCATTCCCCCCTGTTTGGAGCATCCTCTTGAACATCTCCTCTAGTCGTTTGAGCATCCTCCAAAGTCTTGATCCTGGTCTTTAATTGTGAGATTTCCAGATCTTGACTCTGGATTTTTGCAGCCATCTGAGAGTGTTGACTTTGCAATTTGGTACAAAAGTCCATCAATTCATTGAGCTTGAGTTGCAAACTGCCCTCATCACCACCAAGAGAAGTAACCCTTGGAGATGATTCATGGGGCATGGCAGAGGTCTTAGGTATGTTTTCCCTGTCCTGCCCTGCATCTAAGCTAGTGGCAGTAGGGAAAGCCTCTCCATGACTGTCATCTCTTGGAGGAGATGCAGGTTCATCTGCTCCAGGTGTAAGGGCTTTAGACTGAGCAATCCGGATAGCCCTTTTGGTTAATCTTCTAGGTGTGGGAGTATGTGATGGAGTTGAGATTTGTTGGGATGTAGGTTCTTGAGAGGATGTGAGAGTTGTTGTCTTATGAGGAATAGGTTCTTGAGATTGTGGAAATAAAGCTTGAGGGGAGGGTGTGTGATGGGGCTCAGTTGGGTTTACTAGCCCTTCACCTTGAGGAACTAACATAGACTTAAACAAATCAACATTTCTGCCAGGAAAAGTTGGGCTACGTGTGTCACTCCGCAATGCAAGTAATTAATGATTCATGATATGTAACAAATGACACTGGAAGCAACTAGGCAATAATATATCTGATAGCATACATTTAAAAACCACTTTGCATTCGATGGTTTTAAATTATCAGGTATCACAGGTTTATAAAGTATTCAAAAGATTGAAATATGGGGTTATGAATTCATTAAGCCTTTGAAAAGTAATCACATTGTTATGAGTATATAAAAGAGTTTGTAACAAGCATGTATCCCCCTCGCGGGTTTATAAAACGTAAAATAAGTATAATGCGAGTTATAAGCTTCACCTGATAGTAGATGTATAAAATTTCCAAAAATGAAAGCTTCGACCTAATCACAAACTTAACGGGAAATGTTGATTAGCAAAATGATAGTAAATAGCCACGTCATGCAACCTAAGAAATATGTGAGTCTTATGAAGATTGTACTCTTAACATTAGTTTTAGGTTATGAGTTTGATTGAAGAGTTTGGAATTATTGTATCACCATTCAGGCCATCATAATTCAGAAGTCATTCAGTAAACATTTGAGGAGCTAGGGCACTTTAAATCGTAAACCCAACAACATGAAACCTCTTAACATGAAGCTCCCTAGTATTGTAGTACAATATAGCTTTCAGATGATCGATTTTAAGCGTTTTATTCAATATCTGGAATGTTAACCCGTTCCAAGCGTTAATTAAAGTTATTTCTGTTAAATGCTTTGAAGTTTTTATACTTTTTCCAAAATTAACATTTTAGACCCTATGGTTTGGAAATTAATACAAGTAGACCCTGGGGTTTGCATTTTTACGACTTTGGTCCATAACATATAAAAGAATAACCAATTAAAACCTTGTACTTTGAAAAGGGAGCATAATAGAACCCCTGGAGTTATAAACTTTGATAATATGACACATTTAGTCCTTTTAGTTTATAAGTTTCTGAAAGTTACATATATTTCCCCTTCTGGATTATAATGACAAACATTCCCAAATTGCCAAGCAAGCTTAGTTAACATTTTAAAAGACAATGATAGAAGTTATAATAAACTAAAATGAAGTATTAATGCCACACAAGTTTAAAATACTGTTCGTTAAGCTAGGAAGCAAAAAGGGTCCAGATTAGGTTTCAAAACGTAAACGCGCGGTTTTTAAGATCAAATTTATTCATTAATCAATAAAGTGGTTATTTTAACATTAGTTAAGCATGCTATGAAGAAATAAAAAATATATAATCATTATAACATTTAGTTTTTACAAGTTCAGCTCATAGTTTTAAGTTTTTAAAAAAAAACAATGAAATTAAGGTTCGGGTGTACGTTGTGGATCAAAAAGTGTATACTCTTAGGATATTGAGTCAAAGCTTTATATTATGATTTATTAACAAATCATATGAACATTATAACATTATAAAAAGCCATCAGTAATCTTAGAGAACCGTGTCTGAGCTTATGGCTTGGAAACGGGTCAGAATCTGGACTTTCGGCTTCGTACGCCTTTTTGTTTTATTAGCCTACCAGTACTAACCTAAAGCTAGCAGTACTAACTCTAAGTTAGTACTGGTAGTTAATACTTGTTAGTACTGTTGTGTTTCTCTTGTGTAATTTAGCTTAATTGCATGCTTAATTTGCTTATTTAGATTTAGATTAGCTTATTTGTACCTTAGTGTAAAAGTTTTAAAGTGTTTTTGTCATTCCTAGTTTTTATTCTTGTTCCAGCTTATTCTCTTTGCTATTTTTATGTGCTTTTGCTTATTATTATCAGTTTTAGTGCTAAATCATTCCCTGTGACATTCAAACACAACCATCAATCGTTTTTCGATAATCCATTTCTAGCCTCGTTGGGACATAACGACCTAGGAACACTCTATACTGCTTCCGGTTTTCTTGATCTCGCGTGATTCCGTCCCTTGGTGTATTTATGTCATATATAGATAGAATTTAAGGGGTGAGCTCGCGCGTAGTCAAAGTTGTAAAAACCTTTTGAGTTTGAAAGGGAACAGGGTAAATTGCAGAATGTTTGATAGTACCAAATTGACTCATTTTCAAAAGTTTTTCAATAAACCTAGGGTACATTAGAAATTTACCCTTACTGTTGACATTCCTCATCATACCATCAAAAATCATCTTAGAAAAGTTGTAAGTTCTGTTTGTGGCAAGACATACAAGAGCAGTAGCAATATTACTACTAAACTCATTAAAACTAGTACTTTTTGGACTCAAACACTGCATAATGGTATGAATCAGAAACTTCCACTGACATGAAAATTGACCTTTTTGAAAAGAAAATCTTTGATTTGGCAAAATATTGTAACCCATCAGTGAAAGGTTTTCAAAAAGTTCATTGTCAGGCAAAGTACTAATCCCTTCCTCATCATTCAGTTTGAGATGCCTCCTAATTGATGATTCAGAGATAGTCCTTTGCTTGCCATTGATTTTAGCAAGAATATTAGTTTCTCCATCCGCTGTTTTGATCCTAGCAGTGGACCAAAACTGTCGGATGTGTCCTTTGCTTGCCATTGATTTTAGCAAGAATATTAGTTTCTCCATCCGCTGTTTCGATCCTAGCAGTGGACCAAAACTGTCGGATGTGTGAAACATAAACAGTGGGACTAACCGTCAAAGCATACCTGATGTGAGAAGCTTGAAGGAAGTCCACTATCTGATGGAAATCAGTGTTATGCTCTGTGTTCTCCAAAATTGCCACCATGTTGTGGTAATCACAAAAAGCAAGTTTAGTCATGATGAGGGTTCTGGGTTAAGGATTATTAGAGGTGTTGGTACTGTGGGCGACTTGAATTGAGATTATATAGGCACTTAAAAGGATTATGATAGAGTTGAAACAAGAGAATCGAGATTTTAGGATGAGAAAATCTTTTAGAAGAATAGAACTATCTTGAAACTCTATATTAAGAAGTTATATAATAAGATAAGCAGCCTAAAAAAATCTCAACGACTATTTAATTAATGCAACAAACTTTTGAGCCCAACAGTGCCAACGGCTATATTGTCAGTGGGAAAAAAAGTCAAACAGTGGGAACTAAGTCTAGCAGTGGGAACTTTGTGGTCTAACAGTGGGAAATATTCCTAAGGGTATCAACTTAACTTCAATAATCAAAAGTAAGCCTACCCTATCCATACATACACACTTGCAAAAGCAAGAGAGACATGCATGAATTCATGAGTCCTTTGCTCGCTATTTGACCCATGAAGAAAATTGATACACATATTTACCACTGTATCCCTGTTTAACCCATTGAAAAATTTCCCTGAGGCACCACCCTACCACGTCCATTCTAGGTCAAATGTCTTGGCAGTACAAGTCCTTTCTCCAATAATTACACACCCAAATGCCACAGCACACCTCATGCTCACTAAGAACGCTTAGAGAGACATAGGAGCAACTCTTGTGGACCAAATTTGTGTATAACCCATGAATGAGGTCTCATACTACAGTGCCTCAAAAGTTAAAAAACTTAAGCAAGTATTTTAACCTCCATTCACCAGTGGGGACAGTCTAGGACTGACCATGAGTATTCTATGAATACCCTAATCCTAGAGGTTCCTTAACCCCAACCCAAGAGAAATTGATCTTACAGATATACAACTTATGATGTGATTCCACCCTTGACTCCATTGATGATAGCATAGGGATCTTTTCATGACTTGCTCATTCTGCAATTGTTAGTCCAAAACCAAGAAAAACACTAACAGTGGAAATGTAACCCAACAGTGGGAACATTTACACTGACAGTGGAAAACCTAACAGTGGAAAAATGACTAACAGTTGCATTTTACTTTAGCAGTATAAACACTTATTGATCTAATAGCAGTGCAAATCCTATACAAAACTTTACAAAAATCATGAGATAGACATATTAGGGGTCAAGCATTCCAATACTTACAACTAAGTACTGGAATCTCCCCACATCAAAGGCTTTTGTTAAAAGGTCTGCTACATTATCATCTGTATGAATATGATCCACATATATTAGTTTCTTTTCAAAGCAGTCTCTTATAAAATGATGTCTTATCTCAATATGTTTTGTTCTAGAGTGAAAGACAGGATTTTTGACTATACAAATTGCACTGTTATTATCAATATATATCTTAGTGTTCATGAAATTGTACCCATAGTCTAGAAGCTGATTTTGTATCCAAAGAACTTGCCCACATCCACTTGCAGCTGCAACATACTCTGCCTCAGTTGTGGAAGTGGCCACAATGGTCTGCTTCTTACATTGCCAAGAGATTAACCTTCTTCCCAAAAACTAACATCCTCCAGTGGTGGACTTCCTATCTTCCTTTTTGGACTAGGCACAACCATAAATTCACGTCTGAATATGCACACTATGTCAAAAGAGACTCTTTAGGGGATACCAAAGGTCCTACATCTTAGGATGTCTTTTAGGTACTTAAAGTTTCTCTTAACTGAATGGAGATAGCAATTCTTTGGGTGTCATGATGTTAGAACCATTGTACATACATCAAACATAATATCTCGTCTTGATGCAGTGAGATACATTAAAGATCCAATCATGGATCTATACAAATAAAGATCCACATCTTTACCAGTTCCATCTTTTCCCTAAGGATTCTCTCTATCCATGGGAGTGTTTGCTGACCTGAGGTCTGAGAACCCAAACTTTTTCAGAATATCACCAACATACTTATCTTGAGAGAGGAATATGCCATCTTTCTTTTGGTAACACTTGCTGGACCTAGGAAGAAACTGAGTTCACCCATAGTACTCATTTTGATTTGTCATGCATGAGAGCCTCAAATTCTCTGCACAGCTTTGGATTGGATGACCCAAATATAATGTCATCTACATACACTTGTACTAGCAAAAACTCTCCTTTGTGCTTCCTGATAAACAAAGTCTGATCTATAGTACCTCTTTGAAAGCCATTATCCAACAAATACTTGGACAGAGTACCATACCAGGCTCTAGGTGCTTGGTGAAGTCCATACATAGCCTTGACCACCTTATAGACTTTGTGTGGAAACTAAGGATCTTGAAAAACTAAAAAAAACCCAGGAGGCTGCATCCACATACAGATTTCATCATTAGTGCCATATAGGAATGCCTTTTAACATCATTTGATTACTATAAAACCTATATAGGAAGCATAGGCTAAAAATAACCTAATAGCCTTAATCCTTGCAACTGGTGCAAAGACTTCTTCATAATAAATACCCTCTTCCTGAGTATGTCCTTGAGCCGCAAGTTTGGCCTTGTTTCTAATGACTATTCCCCTTTCATCTTTCTTGTTTTTAAGAAAAAAAAAAAAAACCCCAAAATTTTTCATTTTGTCCCAATAGGTCTCACCCCTTTTGGACAGTCAACCAAAACCCAAACATTCTGAATCTGAAACTGTAGGAGCTCCTCTTGCATAGCTTCTACCCAGCTTGAATCTTTGAGAGCTTTAGAGATCTTTTTGGGTTCTTCTTAAGATAGAAAGGCTAAAAATAAACATAACTGTAGGAGATCAAGATCAATCTTTTGATGAATTGTGGCTAGAAAGCTTTGTTCATCAACATTCTTAGACTTATGTCTGGTTAAAACTAGAGTATCAACAGGACCAATTATCTGATTCTTTGGATGATCTTTATGGATCCTGAGAGTGGGGGTTGGACTAACTTGAATTGTAGTCTCCATATTGCTTAGATCAGCTTCCACTTCATTCAGTCTAGTTGCATGAGTTGAATCTCTAAAGAAATCTTCCACTCTGTTCTCAGATGAAACAACATTAGATATAGATGGTGGCTGTGAGTATCTCAATCCTCCCCTAGATTTGATAACAGTTGGAACAGGTGTACTAACAGTGGGAACTGTAGTTTCCACTGTTGGTGTTGAAGGAGGCTCAGATGGATCAATAGTGAAGATATTTTCACTAGCAGTGGGAACATGTGTACTAACAGTAGGAACAACAGTTTCCACTGTTGGGGTTGAAGTGAGCTTAGATGACTCTTTTGAACTAGCAGTGGGAAAAGAGATTCCACTGCTTTCAGGAACTTCTTCATTCACTTCATGTTCAACCTGTTCAGAAACATCTTTATCCGTATGAACCTCTTCTTGTTCCTTTTGAGGTGAATCAATAAGAATTCCACCACTTTTCTTTGCAGCATCATTTGTAGTTATCATTTGAGCCTCATGAAACCAATTTGGAAGAGCTATGAATCTTAGAGGAGATCCTTTTTCCTTCTCAGCTTGCTTTACATCTTCTTTTGTACCTGAAATGTTAGAAGAAGATGTTCCTGCACCAACAACTGGTATATAATTCATAGACTTGATTAGGGATTCAATATCAAACAACCAGTTTGGACCACCTGCTTTATCAATGACTTTACTTTCTAGGAAATTTATATGCAAGTTTTCCTCTATGTGTTTGGTTCTCTTGTTATACACCCTGAAAGCTTTACTATTTAGGGAGTATCCTACAAAGAAACCTTCATCTCCCTTAGCATCAAACTTGCCTAAGTGGTCCAAGGTATTAAGAATCATGACATGACACCCAAATGGTCTTAAGAACCCTATAGAAGGGGCTCTTCCATTAAAAAGTTCATAAGGAGTCTTATTGAATGGCTTAGATACTAACACTCTGTTTTGGACATAGCAGGCAGTGTTAACTGCTTCAGTCCAAAAGGTAACAGGAAGTTTAACATCAGCCAACATAGTCCTTGCAGCTTCTATGAGAGTTTTATTTCTTCTTTCAGCAACCCCATTCTGCTAAGGGGTTCTTGTATTACTAAACTCTCTCTTAATACCTTTCCTAGAACAGAAATCATCCATTTCTTTGTTCCTAAACTTACCCCCATTATCACATCTGATAATTTTAACCTTAAGGTCTTTTAGATTTTCTATTTCTGTTATGAAGTTTCTAAGGATCCTATATGTTTCATCCTTAGTTTTAAGAAAGAAAGTCCAAGTAAACCTAGAAAAATCATTAGTGATAACTAAGCGATACCATTTATGATTCAGACTACTAATAAAGGTAGGTCCAAACAAATCCATATGCAAGGTGTGAAGGGGCTTAGAAGATGAATTCACTAACTTGGATTTACATGAAGCCTTATGCTGTTTTCCTTTCAAGCAATCAACACATGAATGGTCATTTTCAAATATTTTGGAGGGCAAACCTATAACTAGATTATTCCTAACCAATTTATTCATTAATTTAAAGTTTAAATGACCCAATCTTCTATGCCATAACATGCTTTCATTTACAAAGACCTTAGCAATCAAGCAAGTTAGATTTTTATAAGGAACAATGTCTTTTAAGTCAACAGCATACATATTTTGCTGTCTAGGTGTTCTAAGCAACACATGCCTATCATCCTCAAGCTTAAAATCTCTACCCAATACAATGCACTCAGAATCAATGAATAGGACACAATTTTTGTTATCACAGATTTGAGATACACTAAACAGGTTGTATTTAAGCTCTTTCACAAAATGCACATTTTCAAATTCAAGTTTACCAGTCTTTATTGTGCTTTTGCCAGTAATCTTTCCACCTCCATATCCAAATGACACATGTTCTTCATCATAAGGCTCATAATCTGATAGATAAGATATGTTGTTAATCATGTGCCTTGAGCAACCACTATCCCAAAATCATTTATCATCAATATTATCCAGTGGGTTTCCCTGCACAAATAAAGAGAGAATTAGTTCTCTTTGGGGACCCAAGCCATTACTGACTTGAGTCTGCCTTGTGTATCAATGTATTGATATTTCTTGAATGTCACTGATACACCATTGACATTTGAACCTTCACCAGAGATTTGCTTAGGTATCCAAATCCAACGAGCTAAGGCCTTAACAGCTTTTCCCTTGTTTCCCTTAGCAGTAGCAACTGTTGGCTTAGCAGTGGGAACTTTTAAGCCAACAGTGGGATTTTTTGTTCTAACAGTTGGAACCCAAATTTTATTTTTAGCTACTGCTTTTCTTTCAAAGGGCCTTTTTACATTTGAATGTGCTGATTTAACAAAAGATTTCATTTTTGGTTGAGCAACATTCAAAGATGTTCTGGCAGTTGAAAAAGATCTGTTAGGAGCAATAGTTTTTGTGCCAGATTTAAGCAAAATAGCTTTGGGTGTCAAGTTTCCTTGGGTATAATTAACCCTTGACTAGTTTCTCCCTTTATTTACCCATTTATTTTTATTACAGTTAACCTTCAAATGCTTAAAGCTACCATATTTATAACATGCTTTATTTTGCATCACAAAGTCTTTTCCTAGCTGTTGGGATTTTAGATTGTTCCAATTCCTCTGGTTCCCTCTAGGTTGATCTCTATGCTGATTAATTGTAGACCTGATAGACTCAACAGGTGTGGATTCAGTATCACTTTCATCCTCAGAATCCCAGTCCTTAATTATTGGAGGACCAAAATTGTTAGACCTAACATTAGAGCTTTGTGTGATGTTCCTATATAACTCAGCATATTTAGCAGTTAGTTTCCTAGCATTTTCAATGTTATTGATTTTAATGACATTAGGACAACCAGACTCTTTCACAAAGTTAATTATAGGTTTTGACACAGTATTACTAGATGATCTTCCATGTTCATAAACAGTCAAGTTATTTCCATCTAGTTCACTTCTTACATCATTTGTTACATCAACACTAGGTGTGGGCCTAGTATAGTCAGTGACAGTATTATCAGTAAATTCAGGTAAACCTGTCCAAGACAAATCTGGCATAGAAGATGAGTAGACTTGTGCAGGTGGGGGTGGGACAGTTCTATATTCATCAAATCCCACACCCTTCTTGTCTTTACTTGATTTTTGACTTTCTAACATTTGATCTAAGTCTTTAGATGAGTTTACAAACTTTTCTAACTTAGAATCAATGCCATCTCTCTCTTTCTTGATTTTTTCAAGCTCATTTGTAAGATTCTCAATTTTATAATCCTTAAGTTCTAAATCTCTTTCTAAGACTCTTATCCTTTTACAGAATTTAGATTCATTTATTTTAAACTCAACTAACCTAGCTTCAACCTGTGATAAGCCTCTTTTATAATTACACAAATCTGATTCACTATCAAAAAGTTCTTCTCTAAGCTTACTAATTTTAGTAGTGAGGTTTTCTGTGTTCTTCCTACAAGATTTAGAACAATATGAATCATCATATACCTCATTGTCTGAGCTTGAACTAGACATTGCCATCAAAGCAAATTCTGTTGGTACAACCTCTTCTGCTACAAGTGCTTGATTCTCTGAAGCTTCATTTTCTTCAGCCATAAAGCTCCAGTCCCATCCAATGCCATCAATGGCCATCATTGCCTTGTGGCTAGGCTCTTCAACCTTTGGCTCCTTCTTGTAGCTCTCTCTTCTACTTCTGTCCTGACTCCTTGGTGCTCTGCACTCTCTAGCAAAATGCCCCAATTTGTGGCAATTGAAGCATTCCACTTTAGATTTATCAAACCCAGCTACATCAGACCCTTGAATGGTAATCTTCTTACCAGTCTTCTTCCAGAACCTATCAGCCCTCATACTTAGCAAAGCCATATTCCATTTGATGTCCATCTCTTCAATGTCATCATCATCGATCTGAGTAATGTCCTCATATTTAATTTGAGAACCACTTTGCTGAGTAGCTATGTATGCACAGATAGTATCATGGCTAAAGGTAGCAGTGGCAACTTCAGTGCTAGCAGTGGTAACTTGACCACTAGCAGTGGAAAAACTTTGAGCAGTGGGAACTTCACTTTTTCCACTGTTGGTATTTGAAGAAGAAATGAAGGCCATATTTTGAGAACTTGATCCTCCCTTCTTCTGGACCTCTGATTCATAGACCTTGAGATGATTATACAAATCATCCAGACTCATTGTGTCTAGGTCATTTCTGTTTCTCCAAACAATAGTATGCATAAGCCATTCTGGTGAAAGGCTTGTCAAAAACTTCTGGTTCAGATCTTCTTGTTCAACTGGAACATCTAAGAACTCAAGTTGACTCACAATAGCCTGCAATCTATTAAAAGTTTGCTCTAGAGTCTCTGATCCTTCAGCTTTGAAGTTTCCATATTGTTGCTTTAACAGATTCTTCTTTGTCTTTTTGGTGGCTTCATTTCCACCAAAGGTCCTTAGTATTGCTTCCCATAATTCCTTGGCTGTTTCATACTTGCTGAATCTCAACTGATGTTCATCAGGGAGAGCCAGCAGCAAAGTAGTTCTTGCCTTGACATCATTTCTTCTCTTTTGCATGTCTTCTGCTGTTACAGCCACAATCCTTCCCTTGCTCCTTGATGATGGAGTAGCTTCATCAGATACACTTTTATCTTGTGCAAGAGCTCTATAGGAGTTACTAAACTCTATGACTTCCCATAGAGCATAGTGTTCATGCTGTAGGTACTGTTGTATTCTAAACTTCCATTGTTCAAATTTACCAGTGTTAAGGATTGGAAGTTTTGTGGAATTGGGAGTGGATGTAACATAGGGATCCATTTCTGTTTGTGATTGAGAAGTTTGGAATGTTATGCTTCTTTGATCAAAGTCTCTCAACAAACTCTGATACCACTTGTTGAGTCCCAAAACTCTAGATCTAATGCCTCGGTCTAATAAGGTATTATTATTATTACCTTGAAATCACAAGATAATAATGTGAGAACTTAGTTGAATGTGTTTCACCAAATGGCTAATGCGAATCTAACCTTTTAAGTGTTTTAAGTAAGAATAACAATGGTAATGGAATGGAACAGTGAATAACCAACGAAGCCTTAAATATTATTTGATTGAATAATACTAGTACTCAAAAGTACTAGGGTTTTAACAAAACCTTAAAGTTGTTGAGAGTAGTATGTTAGAGATGTATGTAATATGATCAAAGAGTAATCATCTTCTACTCTAACTTAAGGACTCCTTTTATAGCACAAGAAGCCCTGTACAAGATAAGACCTAACTAGATCTCCTAAATCACAGGGATAATCAGAGTACATTCTATACATAACAATAACGCGTCTTTGACTCTGAGTAATCCTTATCTTCAATCAGCAGTGGAAAGTCTTCAACAGTAGAAACCTTTGCAATGGGAAAATATACTAATAGTGGGAAGTTCTTCTAACAGTGGGAACCATTCAACTAACAGATCTTCTATTTAATTCTTAACTTATAAAAAAGGTTTTCTCGTCAAAAAACGTTTTCACAAATTAACTGTTTTAACTCAAGACTTATATTAGTTTAACTTAATCAATCTTGTCACTCAATTAATCAAGTTACTATTATATTAAATCTGTTTTGTTTATCAATTAACATAAGCGGATTTATCCAACCAAATGATAAAGATCGTAGATAAATCTTTAAAACTATATAGTATACAATGGGCCTTTCAACCTAAACCGTTATGCATATATAATCAAAAGTGATAAACAAAGTTGACAAGATCAAATATGATAGGATTTCAATATAAACTTAAGATTAACAAGATCATAATAATACCAAACGCTTTCATTATATTATCATACCCGAGTAATCATAAGAGGTTTAGCCTCTCATGGCTACAGAGTTCATAATAATAGAAATAATGAGAGTAATGAGAAACATATAAGATTTGGCCAGATCACAGATGGTTAACCCGATTACAAATAACCAAACTATATATAACCCTTTCTTATTTGATATAACTAAATTATAACCCATATTCTTTGGTGTGTCTTCTTCTTGGAATGATAGATAGAGTATTCTTGATGATTTTAGAGAGATTTTGTTGTAGATGTGTGTGATGCCTTAGAAATCCCTCTATTTATAGGCTGTTCCAGGTCAGAAGTGTGGTGCACATATATAAAAGTGAGGCGTACTTCTGCCTATGTCGGCTAAGATTCATAAATGCTAAAGGAAAGTACTGTGCACATTTAGGAAAAACAAGGGCACTTCGTGTAATTACTGATTTCATTTTGTAGGGACCCGGTAATCACTTACACTTCATGCTAAACACAAATTACTTGGAAGTATTCTAGAGAGAAGTTAGAGAGAGAAAGTAGAGAGAAAATGAAAGGATGGTGGATTGCTATGTGTAACAACAAAGTAACAAATGAACAACCAACACCCTCTCCACACTTGGAGAGGGGTATTTATTCTAATACCTAGGCCAACCTCATGAGGCTTTGTTAGGCCGTAGGTTTTGACTTGGGCCGGGCTCGAGGTTACTTTGGGCTTTAGCCCGATACATATGCAATATTAGATTACATAGAAGAATCCTGATACCCGTTTCTAGCCTATTACAACAATTACTTAGTAAAGACCACGATTCCTTGTTTGACTTGATATTTTGAGGCTAACAATCTCCCCCGAAGCGTGTCTCTGATAGATTCTGAGCTACCATGTTAGACTTGACATTTTGAGGCTAACAATCTCCCCTAATATGATGTCTTTGAATCATGCTTCCTTAGACTTGTTGAGATTGCTTTGTCGTTGAGTTCTTGAGACTTTGTCTTGGTCTTTATCTTGTTGTAGGCTTGTTCCTTCATGTTGTGTGATCTTTGATCTTTAGCCTTTGTCATTGTCTTTCGACTTCGTCTTTGATTCTGAGATCTTTAAATCTTTTCCTTGTTTGTCTTTATCGTCTTTGCCATGTTGTGATCTTGTGTCTTGACTGACATGCTCATACTTTGCATCTTCTTGAAAGCTCTCTATTAATCTCCCCCGAAGCTTGGTTTCTGAGGAGTGATCCTTAATATCAGAGTTTGCAAAAGTCTTTGTCTTTAATTCTTAAGCTTTATTAATTCTTGAATCTTGATGCTAATAGTATGTCTTTGTAGTTTGAGCATGAGCATGTGGTAATGAATCAGACTCTGCTGGAATGAGGCTGCAACACCGTCATTTGTACCTGCATTTGAATGTTAGTGATAAATAACAAATATGGGAATATGGCTTTGTCATTTATTAAGATTCGGTTGCATTAACCTCTGGTCCTGTGAGGACCGTTTTATTGTGTAAATAATGTACCTGTGATCAGGTAGGTTCAATTTGGAAGAACCTCTTTGACAGGGTTTCCAGCTCAAAGTGTTAGATCCTCTAACGCATATGCATTAGATTCACTGTACTTGCTTGTTCTCAATATCGAAAGTCTCAAAGCAGACAACACGATATGAGTGAATCAGATAGTTACTATCTTTCTGATTGAGTCGTCAATTCATTTACTGGACCAAATCGATATCTAGTTAACACAAGCTTGATTCATATAGAATCTCGTAAGTCACCTACCGCAGAGCTGTTTGAGGTTGACTTTGGAAGGATTTCCATTCATCACAGTAAATACTAAAGAGCATCACTCTGAATATTCTGACAAAATTACAAGGATAATGCGTAGGACTCTTGTTAACAGCTTGTAAACTTAATGGTGTTCAACAAGTGTTTGTCATGGAATGTGTCCTAATGAGACTTATATATTGATCTCTTGGCTCTAGACTCGATTAATGCGTTTTGGTTTTAGTACTCGGAGGCTGGAGCATAATTCCACCTATTCAATATAAACTAACTTGGAGTGAGAAAGTCAATAGAAGTCGTGTGTATCTCCATGACAAATGAGACAAGTATCTGTTAAGAGAAACTTAAATGGCTGGGAGGGTTGTGTAGTGCATCACTAGGTCTATAATGTCTTGTCTTCAATACCAGAATTCATCTTTGTGAATCTGATAGATTATGTATTGACCCAGTTTCTACCTAAAGTGTATGGAGGGCTTCTTTGTTTTCACCCTTTATCCATACATTTACTTTTCATTCTTCAACCCCTTCAATGCTTTCCAAGACGTCATTACTAACACCTTGTTGTGATTGTTCCAGTGTTAACTCATGTCTTAGTCGGCATTATTCCTATTTCTCATTAATCTCCAATCATACCTAACGACTGCTATTTCTAACTATATGGTATCCTTGGGTAGATCCCTCCGGTTCTGGTTGGATCATAGGACTAATACATAACCTAACCACCTTATGACTTCAGAATCTTCGTGAATTAAGATGTTGTTGGGTATAAGATCGTAACCATAAAACCTTTTTCCGTAGAGTATAAAGCACTTTGAGTCATTTAGATCACTTATTATTTTCTAGATCACATTTTAATTACATTTCTCCCCTTATTGTAAATACTAATTCATTTAGTCTTTGAAAAACCAAGTGTTTAAAATTTGCATGAAAATCCCATGGGTAGAAAATGTTTCAGCATGAATTATGTGGAACGCTTTCTGCTTGCTCCCCCTCAATTTTAAATATGTTTGACACCAAAGAAAATGATACCAAGTTGTAAAATGAATATAAAATTGAGGTTGAGATAGTGTTGAGCATATAATTCTGAAAGATTATGAATGTCATTGAAGAATTCTTAAAAAATTGTGCTCAGACACTGGATCATCTTATAACATACAATCTATTGAGTTGTCATTATTATTACTGAGTTGTTATTAAGACTTTTTATATTGTTTTGAATACATAAGAATTGTCGTGAGATGATGTATCCAAAATCATTAAAACTTTGTTTTTCGAAAAACTCCACCTCAAAAATTGATGCAGTTGTAAAAACGATCGTCGTTGAAAACATTATGAGGGATGGAGTGTTGAACACACAATCTTGAAAGATACCATAAATGTAAAATCACTTTTTGTGAAATGTTGTCATGAAAGTCATTCTTGAAAAAATTGTGTTTAACATTTTAAAAAACATCATGTTAGAAGACTTCTCTTCTAACGCTAAGGATAAGCGCACTGAAACGTACACTCTCCTTTGTCACGAGGGTCCGAGTTGCAATCCAAGAGCGATTACAAGTCATAAAGAAAAATAGAAATAACATGTTTTGAAAGCATTTGAACTCTTGCTCGAACTTCATTTACATGCCCGTGTCAATATTAATCAACATTTCTAGGTATGTAAATGTTATCGATTCCAAGAGACATGACGGGAAGATTCTTTTTTTTTGAAAATTTTCTGTTTTTCTAATTTTGTATTTTAGTTTTTGAAATTTTATATTTTTGTATTTGGTTTTATAGGTTTTATATTTTTGTATTTTTCTTTTCTCAAAAATATTTACAAGGCGATGTTTGATGGTAGATATCAAGTAGTCTCGTTTGTAGAACCTCTAGTTCTGCTAGAGTCAAACATCTCATTGCAATCCGTCTGACAAGATACTAAAACCTATTTTCAGGTAAGGCTTTAGTAAACATGTCAGCTAATTGGTATTCGGTTTTGACAAAATACAATTCAATTTAATCAAAATTCAATTATACAGTTTTCAACCTGTTCCTTGATAAAATTGTAACGAGTATGGATGTGCTTGGTACGGAAGTGTTGCACGGGGTTGCATGAGATTGCTATGGCTGACTGAGAGTCGCTATACAACGGTATTTTGTTGTAGTTGAAGCCATAATCCTTAAGCTGTGTCCTCATCCACATTACTTGAGCACAAGTTGCAGATAACGACACGTACTCGGCTTCTGCTGATGACATTGTAGTGTAGAAATACTTACATACCTATCTTTTTTAGAAATACTTAAAAAACATAATCTTTTTTAAGTATTTCTGAAGATAAAGACACGTACTCGGCTTCTGCTGATGACAAATTATCGATTCCAATATCCATACCATGTTTTTTAAGTATTTCTAAAGCATACTTGGCCTGGTTGATAAAGATACCTCGTGGGGATTGGTGGATCTAAAGTCCTAAAAATAATTTCATTTCCCCTATTCAGGACATCTCAAATCTACTGTGCATTAATTTTTCAAACTTTTTAGAAAAGTTTAGGTTTGTAGACCCGAACATTATGTCATCTACGTAAATTTGCACAAGTAGAATGTCCTTACCGTATCTTATCATAAATAAAGTAGGGTCAATTGTACCTTTAGTAAAATCTTTGCACATCAGGAAATTTGAGAGTTCATCATACCAGGCTCTCGGAGCTTGCTTTAATCCATATAGAGCATTACTTAGACGGTAAACTTTTTCTGGATGATCAGGGTCAAAAAACCCATCTGGTTGTGCAACATAAACCCCCTCCTTCAGTAGACCATTAAGAAAAGCCATTTTGACGTCCATCTGATAGATTAGAAAAGATTTGTGTGCAGCATAGGCGACAAAAATCCAAACAACTTCCAAGCGAGCAACTAGAGAGAATGATTTCTCGAAATCAATACCCTCTTCCTGTGCATCATAAGAATCAGAAGAAATAGCAATAGCTGAAGCTGCCATGATCTGCACAAGCAAAAGTTTATATAAATCTCCATTATATGGCACTATGCAAGGTATAAGGAAACGATGAAATGAATGGCAATGTAAATATGGCAATATGTAATTATAGGTGCTGAATTAAATGAATATCATATAATCAAACATTAAATGTAGCAGAAAAGCACCTATCAACGAATCTATAGAGTCATATGACCAATCAAAGAAAAACAAGAAAAGTAATACCTTTGTAGCGTGATCGGTAGAATCGAATGGTGACCTTCACCCCACAAAGAAACACCTTAATGAAACCAAGTGATCAATGGAGATCACCTCTATGATGTATCCACACTACACGTCCTTATATGCCAATTGATGCTAGTCTTAAACCTCATAACCTTGGAATTAACTTTAAATAAACTTGATACAAAAGTTGTGTAAAAACAAGAACACAAAGACCCTATATATAAGGGTGTTGTGTCGTGTTTTTGATAAGGGAGAGGGGGGAGAGATTATGGAAAGTGTTATCAATCAAATTAAATTAGAAGATCGTGATTAGGAGATCAACCATAAATTAATTTGACTATAATCAATTCACTCTTATCTCTTCTAATCACCATAAAGTGGCCGGCCATATGTGGGCTCATATAGGCCTCCTTATTTGTTTTCCAAGTCTAATTAACTAAGTACAATACTTAGTTATTAGTAGCCCGATAGTTATGTGGATTAATTATATATCGTAAATACAATAAATACGATATATAAATGGCACCTCAGTCTATATGTGTGTGACCCCATAGGCTTATATGTGTCTAGCCATATAATTAGTTATTATGACATGATCATACTCCAACAGCTCCCACTTGCGTACGTCATAATAATCAAGTAATTATACAAGCAAAGGTTAGCATCTAGCAACACTCCAATGCCCCAGAGACATATAAGGATAGTTTCTTAAACATCTCATTTAAATGGCTTAGATATCAATCATGCTTTGTTATATATACTATGTTAAATATTTTGACATGGATCATAAGTCATTCTTATGTTTAACAATTTTGTTTCTCGATATAGACATTAAACTAGATTACCAAATTAATCAAGTATCATCTTAATTACATTTGGGTGTGGCCACACATACATCTGTTCAAATCATCGAGGGGCCCAGTAATATCTTTCTCCATAACATGTGGAGTAACAAATCCTATTTTGACTACACGTGTCCGTTATGTATTTCATATCCCTCCTGAAAATGGCCTTTATAACAGCCTTCAACAGGTCAATGTTGGACCATATCAAAGATTGATATTCCACACACACAAAACCTACTTGCATCTCAAGTATGAGGATGAGAGACATAACCACTTGCGAGATTCACTATTGAGGCCGATCCATGTAGTGAATACTCGAAGGTTGGGTCAGTCTAATGTTCATCCAATGAACAACATATGAGTTTAGCGGTATCATCCATTAACATTCATACCATATGAATATGACCAACGCACTCACATTTGCCTTATTTCAATGATACTCCCGTATCATTAATTGATAATGGACTATTTAGAACAAATAAATTATTCATGGATTTAAACATGCTAATATAGGACACATTATTTATAGAATGAAAACGATCATACCAAGTATATCAATTCAATATGAAATAAAATTGTTTTACATCCCAATGATTCAAATACTAAAATAAACAGATCTACATGAAACTACTAGCTGGTCTAAGTCCAATGCTCCTAACATGCTCAACATGTTTGGTACAAGGCATTGGTTTTGTAAACGAATCAGCTAAGTTGTCATCTGTATGAACTTTGCGAATATGAATGTCACCTTCTTGAATAGCTTCTCGAATAAAATGATATTTTTGTCAAAAATGTTTGGCACCCCTTTGAACACCAGGTTCATCGGCTATGGTAATGGCACCTGTGTTATCACAATACATATCTATAGGTCTATCAATGCTGGGGACAACGCCAAGCCTAGAAATGAATTTACGTATCCAAATAGCTTCCATTGCAGCTTCAGCAGTAGCTATGTATTCAGCTTCCATAGAAGACATTGCGGTAGTACTTTGTTTAGAACTTTTCCAATCAAAAGCGCCTCCGCTCATCACGAAGACAAACCCCGTTTGGGATCGAAGGTCATCCCGATCAGTCTTCTAACTAGCATCGATGTAGCAAGTAACACCAAGCTCAGTTGTGGAATCACCACCATAAACAAGAAACATATCTTTAGTATTTCTAAGATACTTCAGTATGTTCTTAACAGCAGTCCAATGACTTTCTCTTGGATTCTGTTGGTATCTACTCGTTAGGTTCTGAGAGAATGCTACATCAGGTCTAGTGCACCTCACATCGTACATGATGGAACCTACAGCCTAAGCATAAAGTATTCCTTTCATCCGCTTCACCTCAGTCAGTGTGGAGGGACCTTGAGTGTTACTCAAGTCTACATTGGGTTGCATTGGGATAGTTCCTCGTTTGGAAGTATCCATCTTGTACCTTTTCAAGGTTTTCTCAATGTATGCACTTTGGTTTAAGGCAATCAATCACCTTGATCTATCTCTATAGATTTTGATTCCTAGAATGTATGCCGCCTCACCTAAGTCTTTCATGGCAAAACATTTTCCAAGCCAGGATTTTACATCTTGTAGCATTAGAATGTTGTTTCCCATGAGCAATATGTCATTGACATATAAGATTAAGAAGAAGATGATACTTCCACTAGCCTTTTTATATACACATGGCTCATCGAGATTTTGAGTGAAACCATACTTTTTGATCTCCTCATCAAATCTCTTATTCCAGCTCCTAGTAGCTTGCTTAAGTCCATAAATAGATCTTTGAAGCTTGCATACTCGTCCAGGATGCTTAGGATTCACAAACCCCTTAGGTTGCACCATATAAACGTCTTCGTTCAGGCGACCTTTTAAGAAGGCAGTTTTGACATCCATTTGCCAAATCTCATAGTCATAATACGCTGTTATAGCTATGAGAATCCTAATAGCTTTTATGTCTGCAACAAGAGAAAATGTTTCTTCATAGTCAACCCTGTAGGTTTGAGTGAAACCTTTTGCTACAAGACGAGCTTTATAGGTATGTATATTGCCATCCATATCGGTCTTCTTCTTGAAGAGCCATTTACTCCTAACAGTCTTACAATTAGGAGGAAGATCAACTAGGATCCAAACTTGGTTGTCTTTCATGGATTGCATTTCTGCGTTCATAGCTTCAAGCCACTTTTCGGATTCAGGATCTGATAATACAGCTTTATAATTAGGAGGTTCACCATGATCTCCTAACTCATGTTCCTCAGCATCGATATAGAAACCATGTCGTTCAGGTGCTTGGGATATCTTTGCAGATCTACAAACGAGAATTTCATCAGTTTGAGGTTCTACAGTGTCGGGTTCGACCTCATGTTGATGAATACTAGTGTTATCAGAAGGTTGTGCATCTTTACTTTGAATTTCATCAAAGTCTACGGTGCTCCCACTTGCTTCTCGTTTTATAAGATTGGTCTCAAAAAACTTAGCATAACGAGCAACAAAAATTTTGTTCTCAAGTTGGTAGTAGAAGTAGTAACCCATTGTTTCCTTTGGGTATCCTACGAAGATGCACTTGATAGATCTGGACTTAAGTTTGTTTGGCGTGTCATGTTTAACAAGCGCCTCACAAATAGCTTCCATTGTCCATAAATTTATGACGAAAACCATTATCCTATAAACGGGAAAGTAAAATAACCCCTATAGGAATAGAGAGGGAAATGACACATTGTTATAATATAGAATCATTCACTAGGTTGGATAAGATCAAAGCTCCCATTTAGCTTCGACAAGCTCTGCAGTGTTGCCATTTACAACATACAGATCCAAAGCTCCTTTATTCAACTTCTGATATCCTCTAAGCCCCTGGATTATATTACAAATATGAGTGCCACAACCAGTGTCATAAATCTAGGAATTAGTTTTAGGAAATGACAACAGTTCTATAGTGAAGATACCTGATGTTCCAAATGCACTGGCTTTGTTCTTCTTCAACTCTGCCAAATATAGAGGACAGTTCCTCTTCCAGTGTCCAGTCTTGTGACAGTGGTGACACTTAGTGTCCTTAGCAGGATGCTCCTTTTTAGTAGGTGGGGGGATCTTGTGCTTGGGATCATAAGCCAACTTGCTTTTTCCCTTGCCTCTTTGCTTTCCCTTGCCTCGTGCTTGCGATTTAGGTTTCTGGATTTGACCTTGCCTTATAGCTAGGATAGCAGAAGTTTTCTTGGGTATACCATTTTCTACAAGTTTTAGCATGGCATGCAGTTCAGGTATAGTCTTCCCTATGTCGTGCATGTTATAATTTTGCACGAACTGGTCATAATCCTTTGAGAGTAAAGTACGAATCATGTTCACCCCAAGGGCTAGAGGCATGGGATAGCCAAGACGCTCCATTTGATCCAAGTAGGCTTTCATCTTCAGCACATAGGTGCTAACAGATTGCCCCTCCTCCTGCTTGCAAGCATGAAATGCCTTGATAGTTTTAAACAATTCTTGCCCAGCCTGCTGCTGGAACATAGTTTTCAGTTCCTATAGGATCTCAAATGCTGGTCGGTCCTCCAAGTTCTTTTGGATCTCGGGGGTCATGCTAACCAGCATAAGACAAGCTACTTCTTATTGTTCAGCGACCCTACAGGTGTAGGCGTTGCGAACAGCAGCAGTTGCAGTGGCAGGAGGCGCTTCAGGTAAGGCCTCTTCCAGGTGGTGCAACTTTTGTTCATTCCCGAGGACAATCCTCAGGTTGTGATACCAGTCCAAAAATTTGCTACCATTCAACTTCTCTTTTTTGAGAATTGACCTGATTGAGTTGTTGTTAGTGGTTTGAGTTGCAGCCATCTACAAAATAAAGTTCAAGGTTTTAGTATTTTTAATAATTAATCCTTTTAAAATTGACTACCCAAGTTTATAAAACAATTAATTTTACAAAAGGCTAAGATCCTCATTGAGGTTCCATCATCACATCAGTTGATCTGCTAGCAATGATAGATTCAATAGGTAGGTGACGTTCACCAATTGCAAAACCTGTGCAATTCTTAGACCATATGGGACTCATGACATTTGTAACCGGAGAAACAATGTCAAGCTGGCATGTTTAGTCCCATCCTTGCCTCGAGCCAAGGTCTCACCTGCTTAACTCGATTAAGTCATCCAATGCGAGAACATGCGAGAATATATCTAGGTCTCACGCATAGAGAATAATCACCTTGGGTTACAATTCACCTACGTCTCACGCATATCAAAAAGTAATTGCAAGTGATCTCAACCAATTGGACGACATGACTTAAATTTGTGACGTGTATAAATTTTGATAAATGATCAAAAGTGTGTACGAAGAAGCATGCATTCATCCTTCGTAGCACAAGTTAAAAAACTATTTTTAACTTAAGTCTAATACTTGTTTTTATGTGTGTCAAGTTGTTCATTTTCATGAACTAATTTATTTAACCTAGGTGGAATAAATATTAGTGTGAACAATACATTAATTTATATAACAATCATACACATTTATTAGTGTTATTTTATAATAATAACAAGTGTTTAGGTTTCAAATCATTATTTAAACTTTTAAACTTAACATAAAGATTTAGTTTCTAAAATTGGTTTTTGTGTTTTAATTTTTTGTTTTTATAAAAAAACATTTGCAAGTTATATAATTCAAAACTTATATAAAAGCTACAAACAAACACATCCCAAGTTGCAAAGCCTCAACCGATGAAAAACTATGCTTGGTCTCGTGAGCCATCACGAGAACAAGTGTCAACTAAGGTTACTCATCCAATTTCAAGGAGGGCTCCCACTTGCTCAAGAACCATCTGAGCAAGTGAAACCCCAAATGAACTTAAAGCCCAAAACTGCCATAAAATTTCAGCTAACTTGACGGGCCTAAAACTCCTTGAAGGGGTCTTCTCCAATCTGAGCTCCAGTTGAAGAAGTTGTATCCCCGTGCGTTTTGCACTGGCTCCCAAAAAATTCTGCCTCATATCTCCTTTATAGACTCGGGGAAATTCATTTTTAGTAGGGAGGTTGACTCCTGCAGCTCTTGAATTGACTGTATGCTTTAAACCTTTTTTTTGCCCATTCAAATCCAAACTTCGGCTACATAAAGTTATGATTAAATACATTTATCCGTATCATCTAACTCTGTAAAGTGACCAAACATTGGCTACAACAAAAATTAAATTCATACAAAAGGATGCCGAAACCAATGCAAAACCCAAACTGAAATTAAATGCAATATTCAAGCAAATCAAGTCACAAGTTGTCATGGTTTTCATCGGCTTTGCATACACTACATATAATTACCTATTATCATGTATTATCAAGGTGTTGGCTAAGTCCATGGCCAACCTCAAAACCCTATTGTAAATGACCTTAATCCATGTTTTGATCAAGTAATATTGTTTATCTTTAATCATTCAATATGTCTATGTGTTGTTTGATTGATCTATGTTCTTGCTTTCTTTATAACATGCTAGGCTAAACCTTCCTTTGTATTTACTTATGATTGTATGAAACTTAGATTGTAGATCCTTTTAATGTTGCTTCATGTGATCGATGTGCGCGTTAGGCTTTAGAAAACTAGCCATAAGATATTAAATTGGCATAGACGTTTAGGGAAACGCGAGTGTGTAGAAAGGATACCATCGGTAACAGTCTTCATACTACCTTACCCCTAATATGGTTGATCCCTCTTAAGATATTTCAATTGCATTTAATATACTCTTAGGGGCCTTGTAATAGTCTTCATACTACCTTACTTGTGCATTGCCTTAATAAAATATTAAATAGACGGCGAGTTCATGTGATTCGTATAGGTGCCGAATTAGATGAATATCATATAAACAAACATTAAACACAGCGGAACAAGCACCTATCAACGGATCCATAGAGTCATATGATCAATCAAAGTAAAAAAAAGAAAAGTAATACCTTTGTAGTGTGATCGGTAGAATCAAACGGTGACCTTCACCCTTACACCAAACACCTAATGAAACTAAGTGATCAATGGAGATCACCTCTGTGATGTATCCACACTACACCTCCTTGTATACCAAATAGATGCTAGTCTTAACCCTGTAGCCTTGTAAAATACCTTTGAATGAACAAGATATAAAAGTTGGATCAAGAAAAACAAAAACACATACTTTATGTGTGTTTGTGAGCCATGTAATATAGAGAGGAAGTAGGGAGAGATTTATGGTAAATTGGTAATCAAATAAATGAGAAGATATCAAATATTTATTTACTAAAGATTTGATCTCATCCTCTCCCCTAGACCTCCATATGGCCGGCCCCATACATGGGCTCAAATGGACCTCCCATTTGATTTTTAAGTCCAATAGATTAAGTACTATACTTAGTTATTAGAAGCCCAATAGTGATCCCGAGTTACGTGGGTTATTTATGTTCCGTAAATACAATAAATATGATATATAAAATAGTACCTCAGAGTATATGTGTGTGACCCCATAGGCTCACATGTGACTAGCCATATAATTAGTTATTATGACACGAGCATACTCCAACAGCTCGCACTTGCGCACGTCATAATAATCTAGTAATTATACAAGCAAAGGTTAGTGTCTAGCAACACGTCAATTCCCTATAGACATATAAGGATAGTTTTTTTTAAACATCTCATTTAAATGGTTTAGATATCAATCATCCTTTGTTATAGATACTATGTTAAACATCTGACATGGATCATAAGTCATTCTTATGTTTAACAATTCTGTTTCTTGATATAGACATTGAATTAGATTACCAAATCAATCAAGTATCATCTTAATTACATTTAGGTGTGGCCACACATACATCTGTTCAAATCATCGAGGGGCCTAGTAGTATCTTTCTCCATAACCCATGGAGTAACAAATCCTATTTTGACTGCACGTGTCCGTTATATGTTTCACATCCCTCCTGAAAATGGCCTTTATAGCAGCCTTCAACAGGTCAGCGTTGAACCATATCAAAGATTGACATTCTACACACACAAAACCTACTTGCATCTCAAGTCTGAGGATAAGAGACATAACCAATTGCAAGATTCACTATTGACACTGATCCATGTCGTAAATACTCGTAGGTTGGGTCAGTCCAATGTTCATCCAATGAACAATATATTAGTTTGGCGGTATCATCCATTAATATTCATACCATATGAATGTGACCAAAACACTCACATTTGCCTTATTTCAATGATACTCCCGTATCATTAACTGACAATGGATGATTTAGAACAAATAAATTATTCATGGATTTAAACATGCTAATATAGGACACAGTATTTATAGAATGAAAACGATCACACCAAGTATATCAGTTCATTATGAAATAAAACTATTTTACATCCCAATTATTCATATACTAAAATAAACAGATCTACATGAAACTACCAGCTGGTCTAAGTCAAATGCTCCTAGAATGCTCAACATGTTTGGTACAAGGCATTGGTTTTGTAAACGGATCAGCTAAGTTGTCATCTGTATGAACTTTAAGAATACGAATATCACCTTCTTGAATAGCTTCTCGAAAAAAGTGATATTTTCGTCAAAAATGTTTGGCACCCCTTTGAACACGAGGTTTGTCGGCTATGGTAATGGCACTTGTGTTGTCATAGTACATATCCATAGGTCTATCAATGCTGGGACAACGCCAAGCCCAGAAATGAATTTATGTATCCAAACAGCTTCCATTGCAGCTTCAGCAGCAGCTATGTATTCAGCTTCCATAGAAGACATTACGGTAGTGCTTTGCTTAGAAATTTTCTAATCAACAGCGCCCCCGTTCATCATGAAGACAAACCTTGTTTGAGATCGAAGGTCATCCCGATCAGTCTCCCAACTAGCATCGGTGTAGCAAGTAACACCAAGCTCAGTTGTGGAATCACCACCATAAACAAGAAACATATCTTTAGTATTTCTGAGATACTTCAGTATGTTATTAACAGCAGTCCAGTAACTTTCGCCTGGATTCTGTTGGTATCTACTCGTTAGGTTCTGAGAGAACGCTACATCAGGTCTAGTGCACCTCACAGCGTACATGATAGAACCCACAGCCGAAGCATAAGGTATTCCTTTCATCCGCTTCACCTCAGCCAGTGTGGAGGGACCTTGAGTGTTACTCAAGTCTACATTGGGTTGCATTGGAATAGTTCCACATTTGGAAGTATCCATCCTGAACCTTTTCAAGGTTTTGTTAATGTATGCATTTTGGCTTAAACCGATCAATCGCCTTGATCTATCTTGATAGATTTTGATTCCTAGAATGTATGCTGCCTCACCTAAGTCTTTCATGGCAAAACATTTTCTAGCCTGGTATTTTTAATCTTGTAGCATTGGTAAGTTGTTTCCCATGAGTATTTGTCCATCGTGATTTACTAGTTTAGGAAGACGATGATACTTCCACTGGCCTTTTTATATACACATGGCTCATCGGGATTTTTAGTGAAACCATATCTTTTGATATCCTCATAAAATCTCTTATTCTAGCTCCTAGAAGCTTGCTTAAGTCCATAAATGGATCTTTGAAGCTTGCATACCCGTCTAGGATGCTTAGGATTCACAAACCCTCAGGTTTTACCATATAAACATCTTCTTTTAGGCGACCATTTAAGAAGGCGGTTTTGACATCCATTTGCCAAATCTCATAGTCATAATATGCTGTTATGGCTATGAGAATCCTAATAGCTTTTATGTCTGCAGTAGGCGAGAAGGTTTCATCATAGTCAACCTCGTAGGTTTGAGTGAAACCTTTTGCTACAAGACGAGCTTTATAGGTATGTATATTTCCATCCATATCGGTCTTCTTCTTGAAGAGCTATTTACTCCTAACAGTCTTACAATTAGGAGGAAGATCAACTAAGTTCCAAACTTGGTTGTCTTTCATGGATTGCATTTCCGCGTTCATAGCTTCAAGCCACTTTTCGGATTCAGGATCCGATAATGCAGCTCGATAGTTAGGAGGTTCACCATGATCTCCTAACTCATGTTCCTCAGCATTGATATAGAAACCATATCATTCAGGTGCTTGAGATATCTTTGTGATCTACGAACAAGAATTACATCAGTTTGAGGTTCTACAGTGTCGGGTTTGACCTCATGTTGATGTAGGCTAGTGTTCTCAGAAGGTTGCGCATCTTCACTTTGAATTTCATCAAAGTCTATGGTGCTCCCACTTGCTTCTTGTTTTATGAGACGTGTCTCAAAAAACTCAGCATACCGAGCAACAAAAATTTTGTTCTCAAGTGGGTAGTAGAAGTAGTAACCCATTGTTTCCTTTGGGTATCCTACGAAGATACACTTGATATATCTGGACTCAAGTTTGTTTGGCGTGTCTCGTTTAACTAGCGCCTCACAAATAGCTTCCATTGTCCATAAATTTATGACGAAAACCATTATCCTATAAACGGGAAAGTAAAATAACCCCTATAGGAATAGTAGAGGGAAATGACACATTGTTATAATATAGAATCATTCACTAGGTTGGATAAGATCAAAGCTCCCTATAGCTTCGACAGCTGCAGTGTTGCCATTTACAACATACAGATCCAAAGCTCCTTTATTCAACTTCTGATATCCTCTAAGCCCCTGGATTATATTACAAATATGAGTGCCACAACCAGTGTCATAAATCTAGGAATTAGTTTTAGGAAATGACAACAGTTCTATAGTGAAGATACCTGACGGTTGTTCAAATCCACTGGCTTTGTTTTCTTCAACTCTGCCCAATTTAGGTGGACAATTTCCTCTTCCAGTGTCTAGTCTTGTGACAGTGGTGACACTCAGTGTCCTTAGCAGGATGCTCCTTTTTAGCAGGGGGGTCTTGTGCTTGGGATCATAAGCCAACTTGCTTTTTCCCTTGCCTCTTTGCTTTCCCTTGCCTCGTGCTTGCGATTTAGGTTTCTGGATTTGACCTTGCCTTATAGCTAGGATAGCAGAAGTTTTCTTGGGTATACCATTTTCTACAAGTTTTAGCATGGCATGCAGTTCAGGTATAGTCTTCCCTATGTCGTGCAAGTTATAATTTTGCACGAACTGGCCATAATCCTTTGAGAGTAAAGTACGAATCATGTTTACCCCAAGGGCTAGAGGCATGGGATAGCCAAGACGCTCCATTTGATCCAAGTAGGCTTTCATCTTCAGCACATAGGTGCTAACAGATTGCCCCTCCTCCTGCTTGCAAGCATGAAATGCCTTGATAGTTTTAAACAATTCTTGCCCAGCCTGCTGCTGGAACATAGTTTTCAGTTCCTATAGGATCTCAAATGCTGGTCGGTCCTCCAAGTTCTTTTGGATCTCGGGGGTCATGCTAACCAGCATAAGACAAGCTACTTCTTATTGTTCAGCGACCCTACAGGTGTAGGCGTTGCGAACAGCAGCAGTTGCAGTGGCAGGAGGCGCTTCAGGTAAGGCCTCTTCCAGGTGGTGCAACTTTTGTTCATTCCCGAGGACAATCCTCAGGTTGTGATACCAGTCCAAAAATTTGCTACCATTCAACTTCTCTTTTTTGAGAATTGACCTGATTGAGTTGTTGTTAGTGGTTTGAGTTGCAGCCATCTACAAAATAAAGTTCAAGGTTTTAGTATTTTTAATAATTAATCCTTTTAAAATTGACTACCCAAGTTTATAAAACAATTAATTTTACAAAAGGCTAAGATCCTCATTGAGGTTCCATCATCACATCAGTTGATCTGCTAGCAATGATAGATTTAATAGGTAGGTGACGTTCACCAATTGCAAAACCTGTGCAATTATTAGACCATATGGGACTCATGACATTTGTATCCAGAGAAACAATGTCAAGCTGGCATGTTTAGTCCCATCTTTGCCTTGTGCCAAGGTCTCACCTGCTTAACTCAATTAAGTCATCCAATGCGAGAACATGCGAGAATATATCTAGGTCTCACGCATAGAGAATAATCACCTTGGGTTACAATTCACCTACGTCTCACGCATATCAAAAAGTAATTGCAAGTGATCTCAACCAATTGGACGACATGACTTAAATTTGTGACGTGTATAAATTTTGATAAATGATCAAAAGTGTGTACGAAGAAGCATGCATTCATCCTTCGTAGCACAAGTTAAAAAACTATTTTTAACTTAAGTCTAATACTTGTTTTTATGTGTGTCAAGTTGTTCATTTTCATGACTAATATATATTTAACCTAGGTGGAATAAATATTAGTTTGAACAATACATTAATTAAATAACAATCATAACATTTATTTAGTGTTATTTAATAATAATAACAAGTGTTTAGGTTTCAAATCATTATTTAAACTTTTAAACTTAACATAAAGATTTAGTTTCTAAAATTGGTTTTTGTGTTTTAATTTTTTGTTTTTATAAAAAAACATTTGCAAGTTTAAGATGCTCGTCCCCCATACTTAGAGAGTTATCGGGTTCCTCGGTTGGTAAGTCGGGTGTGATTGCTTTAGACGATCTCTCTAGATATTCCCTATATTGAATAGTGTATTCATCATCATCATCGTCAATAATAGGAAAATTCCAATATGGAGTAAAACTTTGAGCTGCCTGCTCCTCCTGCTCTTTCTGAACTGCCAGATTAGCCGCTTGCTCACGTTCAATACGCTTTTCTTCACGTTGTTTCAAAATTTCAGCAATAGTTCGTGAATCATTAGAAAGTTGAAGTAGCAATTCCGGCAAACTCCATGGTTTAATTTGCTTTTCGTCCCAAACTTGAATTAATTTGAGAATTCTTTCCTTAGCCAACAATACTCTTATACTCATTTCTTCATGAGGAAAAATATTGCTATTAAAAAGGGTTCGATTATTTTTAATTAGCCTTGCCATATCTAGCAACATATCCTTATTCGATCTCCGAGGAAGTTGATGAGTGACGGAAAATTGCGGGGTTTGATCAAAACCGGAATAGTTAGAATTATGCTCAAAGTGGTTTTGATTCATCGGTTGACATTGAAAACTTTCATGAGGACCCCCATAATTACAACAAAGAAAACTCGATGAATTATGTGAATAATAATTATCATCATAGTTTTGATTGTAACACGGTTCCTGCTCATAGACAAACGGGAATTGTGGTGGACAATCATAACCATAATGAGAATTGTTTCCGCATAACTCGCACAAGTATGTCTCGTACTGGGGTTGTGGAGGGTAGGTGAAATCGTTTGGAGGATCATTGAAAGAGTTTGAATTAAGATCATTATTAGATGAATTTTCATTACTTGAAGCGCAAATGAAGCAAAATCCTTCATTAAGACCTGATCCACACCACTTGCAAGAACATCGTTTACAACGTTCACCTCTTTCTAACGGATCTTTACAATGAAAACAATGCCATTGGTCTAACGAAGATGTTTGGGGTTGTGAAGGTGGGTAGGAAAAATCGGGTGTTTCATCATTTAAAACGGGCTTGGGATTATTGATAAATTCGTCTCCAAAACTCACATTTGTACAATGCCAACAATTTCCACCGTTAAACGGACCTCCACACCACGAGAATCTTGAAAACCAAGACATGTCGAAGAATTATCGGATAAGAAGGTTAAGAAGATAAGAATTAAACGAATAAGAGGATAAAGAAGAATATTTATATATATTTCAAATAATACATAAGGAAAAGAAATAATTAAGAAAGAAAAATATTTTTGTTAACCGAAAGTCAAAAGTACACGGTAGCTCTTTAGAAAACGCACAAAGAAGCGGAGGAGAGGGTAAGCGCGAAGCGTTTTAAAAACCTTTTCCTTTCGGGCCGAAGTTCGTAGGATCGACCTTCCTTATACCTCTCTTAAAGTTTGTTTACTAAAGGTGAGCCGAAACGATAATTAACAATCGGTAAGTTTTAATATTAAAAAAAATAGAAGTGTAAATATTTGTGTATTTTTATATGTTTATAATAAGAAGAAAATATTCACAAACGAAAAATGATAACTTCACGAGGAAGGGTCTTTAAAACACTAATCTTCAAACAAAACGCGATAATCGTACACACCTCCCCGGCAACGGCGCCAAAAATTGATTCGCCCAAACACACTATATATATATAAGTATATAAGTGTATAAGGATGTAAACAATTATAGTATAGTAAGTATTTTCCGTCGGGTTTAAGATAAACGCTTTTAACCAAAACGTTGTATCAAAAACCTCCCGGGTCGTTTTCCCTCGACGAAGCGTGAATTGACATTCGGTAACGTTCGTGATCGCGCATTTTGAAAGGTTTATAAAGATTTTTGAATTGGTTTCTATAACTACTAATAAAAACGAATAAAATATGTAAAGCACGTAAACATATAAGGCAATTAAAAATTAAACATGAAAAACAATAACGGGTATTTAATAAAACGCGACATTTAAACAAGTACATCAAATTTAAGCCCTACAAATGCAAATCTAATTTTTATAAATCCTAAATGACAAAATAAAATTTTCAGAAAAAGAATTATATTTTTTTGACTTTTATATTATTTATTATGAATTAAAAACTAATTTAATCTAGAAAATTAATTAAAAATACTAAACTAAACCTAAAAATTCTAGAAAAATTATGAAAAGTACTTAAGACTGATTAGAATCTAAGAAAAATGCTAGCTTGAAAATTTGCTTAATGAAAAAGCAGAAAATAAGCAATAAGGCTCGGATAAGCAAAACTGAAAGAGACTATATGAATTAAATGTTGCAAAGATAGTTTGAAAAAGTCCCAAGGGCAGATGGTGTTTGTGTGTGGTGTTAAGGCTTTGGTATGAAAAGGGGGAGGTCACAGGTTCGACCCCTGTGACCTCTCTTTTTTGAGAAACCATTTTTTAATTTTCTTTTGAACAAACTTAATGAAAAGCTATAAATAAGCACTTTTTGTGAAAAGACTTTTTCTAAAACTCAAAAATAAGCTAAAATAAGCACTTTGAAGATGACAGATTAAAACTTAACTAATTGACTTAATAAGTAAATATGGTTTGGATTTTTGACTAAATAAGCAAAAGAGAAAAGCAAATAAGCTAAAACAGGCAAACTATTACACCTAATAAGTAAGATTGAACAAAATTTAAGCAAAACTAATAAGCCATTAGCTAAGAAAAGCAAATAAGCACTTTTGCCAATTAACCTATACAGACCACCTAGGCACCTTTGAGCTTAATTTTAAGCAACTAAACAGAACCTTATGACCTAGTGGCTTAAAAAACTTTAAAACCTATACTTAAAACTATCTAAATCAGCAATTAAAAAAGTAATTTGAAAATTCAAAATATGTAAGAATTAAGTTGAATGAAAAAGCTGTTCAAGCAGTTTACTCTATTTTTTTTTGGTTTTTCAATTTTTATCAAAAGACAAAGTGGCTATTTCAGCCTAAGATTTAAGCTAGTAAATTATGACAAATATTGAAAACAAGTTCAAACAGATTAAGCCCTTTTTCCAAGGATCTTATAAAATTAAAATCAGATTTTAAAACTTAATTTCTTAACTTTCCTAATTTTCTAACAAAAAACTGGTTAATTCAAAAATTCTAGAAAGACACTTATGAACAGATCGTTTCAAACAAATAAAAAAAATAAAAAATAAAAAAAAAAAAAAAAAACGTTAAAAATACAAATACCTAACATAAAAAACACACCGAGCGCCTCGCCGCGTCAAAACCCAACGCAACCCTCTCGCTCATCGCGCGCTCTAAGACAGAGCTCATTTCATACAAATATCTCATGATATCTAATAGAAGAAATAGATGATAAGATCTGTAGCAGTCGTAGAGAATTTGGAGTGTGTACGATTGTGTGTCATAAATCAGTTAGTAGTATATGCAAGTGTGAGTAGTACTTAGCTGATCTTGATAGTGTTGATTTTTGACTGTAGGTCATCTAGAGAATACCATCAGATAATCGTAGATAAGGTAGCTTGTCATAACAGTGTTCTGATAGTTGTCCTAGCATCCTGGTTACAGTTTGCGCATGTCGTTGGTGTTAAGATAGTCTTAAACGTACTCGACTCCCTCGCGCTACAACGTCTCAATACACACGCACTCTTCTCGCTTATCGCCCTTGCCCCTACTGAATTAATCTAACTCAATAACTAAATTTGAGCTTTCTAAATTTGAATCAAGTGTCAAAAGTGATCCAACAGCACTAACTTATGTTAGTACTGTTTTATCCAAACACTCCTTTAAAACCATTTTAGCTTTTAAAACTTAAATCTAAAACTTAAACTCCAAATACCAGATATTAAACAACTTATAAAAGGTCTATTAAGCACTTTTCAACAATCAAATAAGCTACAACTATAAGCTAATAGATGATGCTAATATTTTTAGATTTTTCACTATTTAATATCAAAAACTTATAAAATGAGATCTACACTAATAACTGAACATAATAAGCATCAAACAACTATCATAAGCAATAATAAGCTGCTCTAAATGATAATAAGCTAACAATAAGCAGAAATAAGCAAAATGACAAAAATAAGCTTAAAATGAGAAATTAAGAAAAAGAAAGAGCACCTTTGATCCCAGCTAAACAGGGACTTTTTATTTAGCTAATAAACTCTAAAAAACTACCCAGCTTATAAATAAGTAAATCTAAGCACCCATAAGCTCTTCCAAGGCTAGCTTATCTTCCAAAAGCTTAAATTCCATTTCCTTATATGTAAAGGGATAATTTACTAAACCAGATGATCAAACAGCTTAAACAAGCTTATATGAACATTTTATAAGTATGTGAAACTCATACGAGCTTATTAACAGCTTATTTAATCATTTTGAAGCAAATTTAAATCATAAAGGTAAATTTCAAGGTAAATAACAAGAATTAAAATGAAACTTAAATTTTATTAAACAACTGAGTTACAATGCTTATAAAAAGGTAGTACAATTAATTTGAAAGACAATAAAATTAAAATAAGCTGAAAAATAAGCTAAACTACATATTCTACTCCTACTCCTAGATATTGAACTCTGTGTGATGAGGCCTCTTTATATAGGTATGAGGTGAAGCTTCTAGCCCTCTGGACGCTTCTTACCCTTTTTATCTTGGCCATCCAATCAAAACCGCCTCTTTTCTTCAATCTCTAAACCGTTGGATCAACTACACGTCCCTCTAGCCAATGAGCTTGCTGGGGATTGCCAGCGTGGCTTCCCTTGTGTCAGACGTGTCAGTCTAAAGCTTCTAGAAGAGTTAAATTTCATTAAAGCAGGGTAAATTAAGGTGCAGGGTGAATTTGGGGACGGAGGGTGAACAGTAACACGATTCTTCCCGCCCTTTTCTTTTCTATTTCGTTTTATTGTTTGACCCGGTGATAAATGGGATTGACTTAGGCTTATGTAAAGGAATTAGGCCAGGGGTTTTATTAAAGGGACTTGGGCTTATTAAAGAGTTATGGTTAAATAGATTTAGGATTTGGGCTGACCCGGTCCATTAAGTGGGCCCGGGTTAGTCGGTGGAGTATGGGTACGCCTTTGGCCTCAATTTTTCATCCTCTTTCCCTTCACATGCTCAGCTTTGTCCATATTTGTCCTTATTTTGTCCTTTTCTTAATATTCGGTACCTACACACACATAAACACAAAAACAAGCATATACATTGTATTTTTCAATGTTTTTGGTCATTTTTGGTCGTTTTTCATGGTAAAAGGTATGTGTAGAATAGCATATACCAGCCGGCCCCATACATGGGCTTAAATAGGCCTTCCATTTGATTTTTAAGTCCAATATATTAAGTACTATACTTAGTTATTAGAAGCCCAATAGTGATCCTGAGTTACGTGGGTTATTTATGTATCATAAATACAATAAACATGATATATAAAATGGTACTTCAGTGTATATGTGTTTGACCCTATAGGCTCACATATGTTTAGCCATATAATTAGTTAGTATGACACGGGCATACTCCAACAGCTCTTCTTGCATTGCCTCGATCCATGCGGAATCAGTCATTGCTTCCTTGATGTTTTTCAGTTTAGCAGTAGTCACGGTGAGCGCGAACATACACATTTTAGGATCTGTTGCAAGTTGTGGTCTGGTTTTCACTAGCTTGGATGGATTTACATGAACTTGAGTGTAGATAACTAAGTAATCGTTTGTCCATTGGTGTTCAGATTGATAAGGTTGGTAGAATGTGTGCATATTTGACGGATCAACATAGCGAGAGGATGACTCTGCTTCTTCATGTACTGGTGTACTGAAGATGTTGTAGAATTCGTTGTCGTTAACGTGCGCATTGTTTACTTAAATATATGCTGCTTGATTATCGTTATTTTCCTCAGCATTAACAATTGTAGTTGGAGTTGTTGGTTCTGTTGAAGATTGAATATTCGTTGTAGGTGGTGTGTCTTGTTGTTTAGAATTGTCAGTGGGAGAAGATGACTTGTTGAAACTTGAAGTACCTGCATTGAAAAATTCATCGTACAAAGGACCGAATAGAAGATCCAACTCTTGTTGTGACGGAGCTGTTGTATCTGCTGAAGGAGAAACATTTTGTAGTTGGGGCGCGGGGCCAGAGTTGTCATAATCTGACGCCTTTTGTCATTGGAGAACGAGGCCTGAAGTGTTATTATCAACAGACGTCTCAGACATCTCTTTGATCTCATCAAATCTAAGATGTATGGATTCAACTATCAATCGGGTTCTCTTGTTGTAAACTCGATATCCCTTAGACTGAGTGAAGTATCCCACCAGAATGCACGGATCCCCTTTTTCTTTCATCTTGTCAAGATTTTCACCATCTCTGGTTAAGTAACAGGTGCAAACAAAGATGTGAAGGTGTCTAATTGAAGGTTTCCTATCATTGATGATGTGATATGCAGTCTTCTCATGTGTTAGATAATTATAGATCTGTTTTGAGTATAGCATGTGGTTGCAATTGCTTCAGCCCAAAAGAACAAAGGAAGTTTAGAAGTTGAAAGCATCGTTCGAGCCGCCTCAACCAGAGTACGGTTTCGTCTTTCGACAACGTCGTTCCGTTCAGGTGTTCGAGGAGTGGAAGTTTGATGCTCAATTCATTCTTCTTTGAAATATGCATGGAGTGTCTTGTTTAAGAACTTTGTGTCTCTGTCAGTTCGAAAAGTAATCACTTGAGCTTGAAGATTGCTTTGAATCATCTTGAGAAAGTCTTTTAGAACTTCTGGTGTTTAATCCTTGGATCTTAGAAATAAAGTCCAAGTGTATATGGGATAGTCATCAATAATTACCAGAATATATTTCTTTCCATTTATGCTTTCAACCCGCATAGGATCACATAAGTCTGTATGAAGCAAATTTAGTCGTCCTTTTAAACTTGGAACAACCTTTATCTTGTATAAGCTTCTTTTTGCTTTACTCACTTCATAAGAGGAACATAGTTGATCCTTGATATATTTTAGTTTTGGTAAACTAATCACGGCATCCTTCTTTGAAAGCTAGTTGATGTAGTCAAAGTTAAGATGAATAAGTATTCGATGCCATAATCATGCTTGAGTTGGTGATGCTTTAGCCATGAGACAGATTAGAGTTGATGAAGTGGTTTCTTGAAGAGAAATTATGTAGAGATCATATCCACGATTACCAGTTAGTAAATCATTTCCCTGAAGATCTCTAACAAAACAAGTAGATTTCTGGAAAGCAACCTTCAAATCCGCATCACAAAATTGACCAACCGAGAAGAGATTGTGATTGAGTCCTTCGACGTAATAAACCCTATTGATCATGATATTTTCTTGAACCAAATCTCCATAACCAAGAATTAGAGCAAATTGATCATTGCCAAAATGAACGGTACCCAAATATTTTTCAACAAAATTACACAACAGCTTTAGATTGCCCGTCATGTGCTTTGTGCATCCAGAGTCAACAATGAATAGGATGAGTTAAACAATCTGCAAGAGAATTAGAGGACGATGGAATACTTGACAAATTAGATCCTAAAGTATTTGTGAGTTTCAAGACATTAGTTATCCTAGATGCATTATCTATAGCAAAACTAACTCTCTTTTTCACATTTTCATTCCTAACTTTAGGCACCCACTTCATTTTTGTCTTAGGAACCCATTTATATCCTGATGGGCATTGTTGTTCTATCCACCATTTCCATGCCTTACTAGTTTTCTCATACAGCATCCTATAGTAACTCTTAGATTTCTGGATAGTGGATTCTGATGCAACTATTTTCTTAGGGGGTGTTGCAACAGATTTGTTCGCTTGACTTTTGGGTTTTCTAGTACTAATAGGCACTACTTTAGGCTTCTTAGTTCTAGCATTCACGTCATTCAAAAATTTAGAAACACAAGCATCATGATTCAAATTAAACACACATTTTCCACAAGTAGCACAAACAACATTAACATTCGAAGTTCTGGATTTTAAACTGTCATTACACGCAGTTACAGACTTTGTTTTATTAGAAATACTAGAAATCCTATGGTGGTCTTCTACTTTAGTCTTCTTAAACTTCACTTGACTATTGTTTGGCACGACCTTATCTTTCATTTGAGTGCTCCTAAGCTGTGGTCTGCTAACATTAGTTCTGTGAATTACTCCTGTAGAGGTAGACACGCGAGGATTAGTATTCCTATAAGTCAGAGGCAGCTATGGTGCTCTACTTTATGTTGTCCTAGTGTCAATTTGATACATTCCTGGTTTAATCACATTTGTGTTTCTTACAGCTTGCCTTGCTATTTGAGGCAAAATCTGTGTAGTGACTGGTTTTGATAAACCCTCTAACACATTAGTTTTGGGAACCGACTTTGTCTTTGAAAAACTTTTCCTCTCAAGAGATTCTGAAAAATGAGTTGGTTTGCCTAAAACTGATGGTTTTGGAATCCTTTAAGCATTTAGTTGTCGAACAACAGATGATTTATCAAACTTAGTTTCCACAGACTTTCCTTTGCATTTCTCAATGAGTTTCTGTAACTTACTTATAACAATGTTCTTGTCTTGCAATTGTGCTTTCAGATCTTGTATTTTGAAATATTGTTCACGTTCTTTTAGAAATACATTTGATGCTTTTTCTTTGCAAACTGTGTCATTTTGCATTTGTTCTTGACATTGTTGTAAAGCAAGTTCAAGAGAAATCGAGTGTTTTTTAATTTAGCAAAACTTCGTGAAAGCTCATTATAAACTTATTTACTAACAGTTCCAGTTTGTTTAGAAAGCTTTTGTGCAAGACATTCACATTCTTTCACTTTATGAAGATATAAGCATTGCAATTCAGTGTGAGCATCTAAATCAGATAACGAATGCAAATAAGAACACATAATATATCTAGATACACACTCTTGCAGAAGTATATCATACATGTTTGAAAATTTTGTTTTGTCAAATTCAAGTTCGTCAATTTCTTTTTCAAGGGATTCAACGTACTTTAAATTAGCATGCATTTCTTGCTTAAGTTCATGAACAAATTTGAAACTATCATTCTGTGTCTTTAGGGCAAGAGGCATCAAACATGTTTTAATTAGTATTTCCATATCATGGGTAGTTGGTGCACAAAAATGATCATGAGAATGCTTTTCCCAAGCTTGATCAACAAGTTCTCTAAAATGATTTATGTTATTCTTTATTACATTATAAGCTTGTCTACTTTTACTAATTGATTTTGAAGTAGGTTAGAAACCGATGTTTTTGAAAAAATTTGGTTTAGATTTTACAAAATATTTTCTCTACATTTTCTTTCTTACTTCATTTGCATGTGCCAACTATTCATGATATCCCTGTGACACTGGTTTAAAATTTTCATAAAGACTATTTTGCTTTGTATAATCATAAGGTCTCACTAAGTCTTTATTCAATTTTGATCTACTCTTTTTTTCAAGAGTCAAGGTCTCTTCCCTATCAGGGATGAATCTATTTGCAGGATCAGATGTCTCATATGGGATCTCATACAAACATGGATTTTTAGATTGAGCCTTCGTGAGGTACATTAGATTTGCAAAAGTGGGTCTACCATTTAATGTTGAGCCTTTGGGAGCTAACATATCAATGGTTTGGATTGACTGATTCCTTTTATAAACAATTTCATTTAAAAACTTTAGTTGCTTTTCCATTAAAATCATTTTATCAATGTCTTTTCCTTCCTTAAGTTTCAAATCCATTATAACCTTGGTTTTCTCTTTGACAAGACCTTCGTAATGTGACTTCGTTAAAAGACTATGTTTGACTAACTCATCGTGTTTCTCTTTGACAAGTGAAATTTCATAGGCTTTAAGTTTTAAACCTTCTTTTATGTCAATTTCTTTTTGAGCTAATAGTCCTAGAGTTTCATTTAACTTACGTTCAAGTTTGTCATAGTCAACTATACGGTCATTTAAGGTCATGTACGTCTCAAGATCAGTCTGTTTGGTTTGAAGTGAAATTAGGCAACCATCCCGAGTAGTATTAGACTCCTCAAGATTGAATTTGCACTCCTTTAATTCTTGAGTCAATGATGCGTTTGCTTTCTTTAATTGTTTCAAAATCTTTTTTTCTCTTCAGTATCAAGTGTTAAATTTGCAATTAGATTAGCAAGCGCAGCACGCTCATCTTCAGCATTTTGGTCAGTCTGAATATTATTATCACACATATCCGGTGAATCAGGAATGACATTACTATCAACATTTTCCACTACATATGTGTTACTAATGGATTTAGGTTGCTCAGAATGTTGTCTCTCATTAAAAAACACATTATATTCAGCATCTTATTGTACCTGTTCCAATGGCTCAGTATCAGCTCCTGAGTCTGCAGTAGGAACCTCTTGAATCTTTGCCATATAGTTGTAATGTGCTTCCAATTCTTGTTTATAAATCTCTTCATCCGTATTCACTAGCCAATCAGCTTGCTATGCTTGTTATGGAACACCTTTCTCAGCTTGTTTTCACATCAACATCTTTTCCTTGTGATACATATAGTCTTTTACCCTTTTTGGTTTCCTGAATTCCTTAGCAAAATGACCAAATTCCTTGCAATTGAAACATTGTATCCCAGTCTGCTGCACTACCTGACTGCCTACAGTCTCCATAGCCCTAGCAACAGTCACTGTCCTCTGATTACCAAACTCTCCAGTCTGATTATCATTCTTATACCTTAGAGTTGTATCCACATTCTTATTTCTGGAGTTTAAAGAAGTTTTGAGGTTGTTGTTGGTAGGTTTGTAGAGCTTTTTGAAGTACTTTGTAATGAGTGTCAAGTTTTTCTGCATATCTTTATCTCTCTGAGCTTGTTTTGGATCATTGTCTTCTTTAAAATCTGACTCAGATGAAGGTGTGATTGGTTTGGCTATCTCTTTGCCTTTGAATTTAGTAGATGCATTAGATCTGGTGGAAGATGATTGTTTGATGGTGGTGCGTATGATTTGTGAGATTTTGGTGCTTGATAGTAAGGATTTGGATATTGTTGAGCAGCAGCAACAAGTGTTAATGGCTTAGCATTCTTAGCTATTCTCTTAGCACGGATTTCATTAACTTCCTTTTGATACTGTTTCAGAACGTCAAAGAGCTTGTGATGTGAAACTGTGTCCAAATCATGATTTTGCTTGACAATTGTCACAAATCTTGACCATTCTTGTTGAATTTGTTGAAGAAACTGAACATTGACTTGCATCGTAGCAACTGTCAAGTTGTTTCTTATCATTTCATTCATCATGTTGTAAAATTTAGAGTAGTAAGACTCCATTGAATCTCCATCATGAGAAGTGAATTTTCCAAACTCCTAAAACAAATTAGTCTTAACATCTTGAATGTTAAGAGATTCATCCTATTAAAGTCTTTCAATAGCTATCCACATGTCATGAGCTGTTTTGCAAGCATCAATAGTTGAGTATATTTCATCCCCAATTCCAGTCAATAGCAAATGAATTGCTTACTTTTTCGATTGGTAATGTTCTTTGTTTTCAGGAGACATATTCAAGAGTGTCTCAACTGCTTTTCATTTTGGAACTGCTAGAGAATCATCTGTTGCAGGTATAGCTGGGATTGTAATAGTAGTAAGTTGGTATGGACCTTCTAAAATGCATTTCCTCAAGGCGTCACAATTCGGTCTTGTATCAATGTATCTTAAGAAACGTGATTGCCACTGAGCATATCTTCCCAGTGCAAGCATTGGTAGACGATCCCTTGAACCAACTGCCATGATGTTGTTATGCATTTGACTGTCGGTTGTGAAAGTTGTGATTGAAGTAGTCATGATGAATGATTTATTAAATTATGAAGTGAAAATGATTTGTAGGATCTTAAGTAGATGTGTTGTGATTGAATTGGTGGTTATTAAATTAAGATTCACGTTCACGGGATTTTAGAGGTCTTAGATTTAAACTGAGAAAAGAATTGAGTCTTTCACGGGATTTTACAAAACCAAGAAGAAACCGTGAAACAAGTATTGGTTAATGTTTTGGTTTGTTGAAGTAGAATTAATTGTCTTTTGAGTTCAGAAGTTATAAACAACTGTCAAGGATAAGAAAACCGCCATCCAAAAATGTTAACAAACTACTGCCAAATTGGAATAAACCGCTGCCTAAAAATTAGGACAAACCGCTGCCTAGTTAACACTAAACCGTTGTCCAGTTTGAAACAAACCGTTGCCTAGTAAACACTAAACCGCTATCCTTAAGTTTGTCAAACCGCTGATATTAACTTTTCATTAAACCGCTGGCAAATAAATATCAAACCGCTGGCCTTTTTTCTTTACTAAACCACTGGTAAATATTGACCAAATCGCTGTCTATATTGAACCCGGTAAATCGCTGCGATAAGAAAGTATCAAATCGCTGGCACTTTTTCAACCCGATAAACCATTGCCAAGTCTAAAACACTAAACCACTGCCTAGAAAATTATCAAACCGTTGGCACTTTTTAAATTGGGTAGAGTAACGTTTATATTAGGCCATGAAAGAGTGTAAATTGCTGCAACCTGTAGGTAAACCACTACATAGAAGTTTGTAGTTAAACCGCTGCGATACAATAGCAAACCGCTGCTAGAATATTTGCCAAACCGCTGCTATATAAGTTAAAACTTAGTACACTTTGGACCACTTCACAAACCGCTTCTAGTGGTTGTCCTTTTTGTTCTTTCCTAAAAAGCAACTAGCAAACAAAAAAATGGTACTACTCTTGCCAAACCGCTACCAAGCTATTCCTAACTTAAAAATAAGCTTTTGAACATGCGAATAAGCTAAATCAAACCGGATAAGCAATCCATGCACACGAATAAGCCATGAAATCATAAAACTACTAGAAAGATTATCAAGAAAGTGCAAGCTATATCTATTTTAAACTGGAAATCAAGGCTAAACCGTAACTAACAAGCTTATAAGCAAACCGAACCAAATAAGCTATAAAAGATATAAAGAAGAAAGAACAAGCTTATCCAAACCACAAACCAAAACCAAACTAAGTCGTGAGCTCTTAAGCTTAATCATAAGCTACGAAATAAGCTCACACACCACGAACTAACACCTATCTACCCGTGGCTCTTGATACCATATGTAGGTAACCCGTAATAATCACTTCACTTTACCATGGTAACCAAGAAAATAGATAAGAGAAAAAGGAAGAATTGTAGAGAGATGTTAGAGAGAGAAAGTAGATGGTTGAATTCTAATAAGTGTGTGAAATATAAATGAGAACCAACACCCTCTCCACACTCAGAGAGGGAATATATACCTATACTCCTTAAGTTGGACGCCTAGCTTTTCTAACATGGGTCGGGCTCGAGTTTTGGTTGGGCTTAAGCCCGATACACATGACCAATTAGATTACATAAACAAGCCCGATTACCCTTTCCTAGCCTATTACAACATATCATAAGTAAAGACCGAGCTTCTATGATTCGTAGCTGAGCTTTCTTGTTTGATTCAATATTTTGAGGCTAATAGAGAACTTCTGGTGTTTCATCTTTAGATCTCAAGAAGTAAGTCCATGTGTATCTGGATTAGTCATCAACAATTACTGAACATATTTCTTTCCATTAATACTTTCTACCCGCATGGGACCATATAAGTCTATGTGTAGAAGGTGTAACCGTCCTTTTGAGCTTGGGGTTGTTTTAGTCTTGAATGACTTACGTTTGGATTTCCCTAACTCACAAGAAGAACAAATATGATCTTTGACGAATTTTAATTTTGGAAGGCCATTCACAATATCATTCTTTGAAAGTAAGTTGATGGTGTCAAAGTTCAAATGTGAGAGACAACGATGCTATAACCATGCTTAAGATGATGAAGCTTTAGCCATTAAGCAAATTGGATTAGGAGAAGTTGTTTCTTGAAGAATGATTAAGTAAAGGTCAGTTCCATGAGAGCCTGTGAGAAGATCATTGCCTTTTAAATCACGAATGTAACATGTAGATTTTTGAAAAACAACTTCCAAAACCGCATCATGAAATTGATCGAGAAAAGATAAATTATGGTTTAGCCCTTAGACATAATAAACCCTTTTGATAGTGACATTTCCTTGAACCAGATATCCATATCCAAGAATTGGTGCAAACTGATCATTTCAAAACCGCATCGTACCCAGAAATTTCTCTAGGAAATTAATTAGAGGCTTGAGATTTCCCGTTATGTGCTTTGAGCACCAAGAGTCAACGATGAATAGGATAATTTCTACGAGCTGTAAAAGAATTAGAAGACAATGAAGTGTTGGAGAAAGTGGATCCCCTAATAGTCTTGGTTTCTGAAATATTAGTAGTTCTAGATTCAGTTCTTAGAGGCACACTAACTTTTGGTTTAACATTCTTTGTTTTGGACTTAGGTTCCTATTTATATCCTGGTGGTGTAAGCTTAGTGTACCACCAACTACATGTCTTACTAACATGCTCATATAGCCTCCTAAATGTACTTCTAGGTCTTTGGATAGTGGATTCTAAAGCAACGGTTCTCCTATGGGGTGTTGCAACAGATTGGTTCATTATTCTCTTGGGTTCTCTAGTACTAATAGGCACAACAATTGGCTTCTTAGTTCTAGAATTCACGCCATGAATATAATTTAGAACACATAAATCATGATTGTCATTCAACACACATTTGCCACAAGTCACACAAACAAAATTAACATTCGAGGTTTTAGCATTCAAAGTGTCATTACACGCGGTTATAGTCTTTTTATTATTAGAAAACTTAAAATTCCTACGATGGTCTTTTACTTCCTTTATCTTCACTTGACTATTGTTTTGCATGACCCTATCTTCCAATTGAATGCTCTTAAGTTGTGGTCTGCTAACACTAGTAGTAGGAATTACTCATATAAAGAAAGACACGCATTTGTTTGTTTTCCTAATGTCTTGAGGTAACTGTTATGTTCTAGTTTGTGTAGGCATAGTGTTCATTTTGTACATTCCTGGTGCAATTAAGTTTGTGTTCTTTTGAACTTGATTCACATTTTTAGGCCAAATATGTGGAGTGACTGGTTTTGTTAACTCTTTTGTCGCATTAGTTCTGATAACCGACCTTGACTTTGAAAAAACTTTCTTCTCTAGAGAATCTTAAAACGGAATCAGTTTACCAAAAACTGATTGTTTTTAAATTTAAAAGCATTCTGTTGTCGAGTAACCGATGGTTTTACAAACTTAGTATGCACAAGCTTTCGTTTCATCTTTGCAATGAGTTTCTTTAACTCACTGATTGTAATGTTCTTGTATTGAAGCTGAGCTTTCAATTCATTTATTTCAAAAAATTCAGGAAATTCAGGAGCATCCTGATTTTTACATGGTCTGTCATTTGGAAAACTTTCATTTTATGTTGCAAAGACAGTTTGAGAGAAATGCAATGTTTATCTAGTTCAACAAACTTTTTGGACAATTCATTAAATGACTTATTTTTGACATTTTTATTTTGTTTTAAAAGCTCTTTTTCAAGACGTTCACATTTTTCCACCGCTTCCAAATAATCACATGCCATACCAGAATATTCATCTAGATTAGTATACACACCAAGTATAGCATTCATGTGATCAACATAGTAATATCCACTTGAAAGTCGATCGATTTCATTAGAAAACTGTGTTTGTTGAAGTTCTAGTTGAGATTGAAGAGATTTAACTTCATTTTTAATAGATTTAAAATATTTCAAATCTGCAACCATCTCTTTTTTCAAAGTTTGATAAAATTCGACTACATCATTTGTAAGACGTTTAGCAGTTGGGTTCAGTTTTTGTTCAATGACAATTTTCATATCTGGACTGACTTGAATGTTCTAGTGTTTGTCATTTATAAGTTCGAAACAATGTATAAGTCCATTATGAAAAGACTGAACATCTTGTTAGAAATACTCGAATGTTTCACTACTTTTATATTTTTGAGACCGCGGAAGGGTTTCATCCCTCCGTTTTTCCAACAAAATTGTTTGTTTTTTGAAAATCTCTTTTGGGTATACATTCTTTTCAGGTGTATACCTTGTTATCAAATCGTTTGAAAAATACTTTTGTTCATTTGACTTTTCATGTTGAGGAACAAACAATTCGTAAAAGTTATTTAAGTTTTTATAATCAAAAGGTTTGATTAAATCACTTAATTTTGATCGACTTTCTTGGGCAAGACGAATCGTTTTGTCAGATTCAGGAGCTAGCATTAAGGCAAGATTATCATTATAGCATCTTATATCATAAAGACGTGGATTCGCCCTTTGAGCTTTCTTGAGGTACTGAGGTTTGACAAAACTTGTTTTTATAATTACGATTAAGCATATTCATCGTTTGAACTGATTGACCGGTTTTATAAGTAATGTTATTCAAGACTTTGACTTGCTTTTCCAAACTGATGACCTTTTTGATTTCTTTATCTTCACGAGTTTTGAAAAACTTTTCATGTTCCTCTTTTTGAAATGAAATTATGGAAATGGTTCTTTTATGTGCAGAAAGCTCGTTTTCCTTGAAATCTTTTGATTCAACATGATTATTTTTTCAGTATAAGCACTAAAAGACTTTGCAGATGTGACGATCTGTTCCTCGAGTAAACCATAAGCTTTTGCACATTTAAGTTCAACATTTATCATAAAATCAGACTCTTTGTATCTCTTGAGCTCATTATTTAAGAACCTGTTTGCTTCTCGTAAAGCTTTGTTTGATGATTCTAAAGATTTGATGCGGTTATCGTAAAGACTTCAACAAGAAGTTATACAACTCCCTAGGCAGTGCACATAATCGTTGTAGTGTAGTATAGGCAAGACTCGAGGGTTGTTATCGTTCTCTAAGAGAATAGGTTGGAAAGGCTAAATCAGAATCTAACAGAGATCTACGGGGTTGAGAGAAGATTTTTTTGTATTTTTATTTTATAGAAAACAGGTAAAATCATGGTTTAAGAGGTTGGTTTGATTAAACTAATAATAAATAAAATAAATCTAAACTAATTTGGTCATAACTTATATGATAAACAAACGTATTTACTTAATCATGCACTACTCCTCATATTGCTTCTCCTAATCATGTTGCTTTGTCACACTTGTGATGATTTGTGTGAGTATTTCCTAAGTCATGAACGAATTACATGAACCTGTGGTCTATTTAATATTTCGTTAAGGCAACGCACAAGTAAGGTAGTATGAAGACTATTACAAGTCCCCTAAGAGTATATTAAATGCAATTGAAATATCTTAGAGGGATCAACCATATTAGGGGTAAGGTAGTATGAAGACTGTTACCGATGGTATCCTTTCTACACACTCGTGTTTCCCTATACGTCTATGCCAATTTAATATCTTATGGCTAGTTTTCTAAAGCCTAACGCGCACATCTATTACAAGAAGCAACATTAAAATGATCTACAATCTAAGTTTCTCGCAATCATAAGTAAATACTAGTAGATCTAGCCTTGCATGGCAAATAAAGGAGAAGAACAAAAATCTATCCTTGATTAAATCATGCAGTTGAGGCTGTTACAAAAGGGTTTTGACACCCTAAAAATGAGCCTAAAGGCTGCCCAAATCGTCTTCTAAAACTAAGGTTCATCTCCTAAACGTTACACACCAAAACCCTAAAAACGGATTTGTATTTATAAGAAAACAAGCGCGACGGCGTCGCTTTATGTTCCTGACGTCGTCACCCCGTAGAATCTTCTAGGGTTTATTTAAGTCGGCTATGTTTTGACACCGTCGCTTGATGACTTTGACACCATCGCTTGTAGTTGGCAACGTCGTCTCCATGCATTGTATGCTTTTCTTCAAGATAGTTGGTGTAGAGTCGTAGTCTTGTCCGTTTCTTCTCCAAATGAGCCCAAGTCACGTGTATATCCTCCGAAAGCCATCCAAGTGCTAAAAATACAAAAACAAACGATTAAGCACATAATCTGGGCATATTTGCATGATTTAGGGCGTTAAATGACCCCGAAAAAGTGTATAAAATGACACATTATCAAGATTTATTCTTTTGTTTGCTTCCATCAATTTTAATTTTCATTTGTTCAATCAAAGAAGTAAGCAATTCACGTTCTTTGAAGCATTAGATCATCCTAGTCAACTTCCCCTCCATTATTACTCATATCTGATGAATCACGTTGTTCTACTAGATACGTGTCATTAACATATTCAGGTTGCTCAGGATGTTGTCTCTCATTGGCAAACACATTATAGTCATCATCACTGTAAGGTACCTTTTGCAATGGCCCAATATCAAATATAGGTCTAGAATTGTCAGCAGCATCTGGAATGACCTCTTGAATCTTTGCCATGTACATGTAATGTTCTTCCAATTCTTGATCTTCAGGTTCATCATATGTGTCATCCCTCCAATTAGATTGTTTTGCACTCATTTGAATCCCAGCTTCCTCTTGCTTACACAACAACATCTTTTCCTTATGATAAGCTTAATCCCGTGCTCGTTTTACTTTCTTACATTCCCTTGCTACATGCCCAAATTCTTTGCAGTTGTAACATTGAATCCTAGTTTGCTGCACTACCTGAATACCTACATATTTCCTACCCTCAGAAACATTAACTACCCTTTGATTATCATACTGCCCAGTCTGTCTATCATACCTAATTCTTTTGTAAGATCTTGAAGTATTATCAATGTTCATGTTCCTAATGTTTGATGAAGTTCTGAGGTTGTTGTTGGTAGGTTTATAGATTTTCTTGAAATACATTGAGATTAAAGCCATGAGTTTGTCAATTTCCTTCTCCTTTAAAGATGCTTCATCATCAGCAACTATTTTGGGTTCTGAGTCATAAGTGGGTGGAGGAGAATTGGAAATTGCTTTTCCTTTATTTCTGGTAGCAGCTTGTGAGATGGTTGATGAACTTTGAGTGTAGTGGGTGGGATTTGGTTGATGATAGTAAACTGGTTGTTGTTGTGCAACAAGTGCAAGTGGGTTAGCAGTTCGTGCTAATCTTTCAGCTCTTATCTCATTAACTTCATTCTGGTGTTGCTTCAGGATGTCATAGAGTTTGTGATAAGAGACATTCTTCAATTCTTGACTTTTCTTAACAAGTGTCACAAACCTTTGCCATTCTGGTTTAAGTTAAAGTAAGAACTGAACATTTACTTAATGATTGGTGATTTCACATTTATTTTTAACAAGATCATTCATCATCTTATAGAACCTTGAGTAATACGAGTCAAGTGATTCACCATCTCGTGAGGTGAACTTCCCAAATTCCTAATACAGATTTGTCTCAAGATCTTGTACATTGATAGACTCACCTTGTTTCAACTTTCAATTGCTTTTCACATCTCCATTGCATTTGGACAAGCATCAATTGTAGAGTAGATATCATTGTCAATCCCCATAAGAATGATCTGAACAGCTTCAGCTTCAGCATCAATCCATTTCTTTGTTTCCTCTAAAATAGTTGCATATGTTTCCATTACTTCTTCCCTTGGTTGTGGTGGAGTACCATCAATATCAGGTGTAGCAGGTAAAACCCTGTATTGGAATTTGGATGGTAGATTCTTAAGACAAAAGTGGATAAGCTCATGGTTTGGTTTGGTTTGCTATCAATGTATCTTTTGATTCGAGATTTCCACTCAACATAATTACCAGGTGCTAACATTGGAGGACGATCTTTGCCACCGGCTTCCATGATGGCATTATGAAGTGCCCTGGATGTTTGAGTTTGAAGATTGTTGTTGTTGTTAGACATTTTGATGTTGTTGTGAATGAATATCAGATCTTAAGTATATGTTGTGATGTTATTGTGGTTTGCTAACGTTTTTAAATGATCAACGGACTAACGGTTTAGTAACTTTGAAGTATAAAGTACAAACGGTTGTTAATTTAACTTGAGAGGACTAATGGTGTAATTAAATTCAACTTTGGTGATTAACGGTTGACATTTTAAGCAATGAGGACTAATAGTGAAATGATTTTAGATTTGAGGGACTAAAACTGTTAAGGACGAATGGTGAAAATAGTTTCACTTTGAGTGACTAAAACTGTTAAGGACGAAAGATGAATTATGTTTTAAATTTAAGGGACTAAATCTGTAACTTCCGATTAGGGTTTCTATTTTGAATAAATATTTTCCCTCAAAATTTGAAAACTTGTCTTCTTCCTTGTTTAACTCAAATCGCGGACTAAGAAATGCTCAAATCGCGTGATGTAGTGTTCAAATTACGTGATGAGGTTGATCAAACCACCTCTGGAAACTTATCAAATCGCCTAGGTCTGTTACACAAATCACCTAACTAATTTCAAACCGCCTAGACTTAACCTCAAATCGCTTGAATAAAATATCAAATCGCCTGCAAAACCAAGTGATGATTAAACCGCGTTACCTTAGTCAAATCGCGTAAATCAGATGATCAAACTGCCTGGAATGTTACTCAAATGGTGTGATACTGGATGATGAAACTGCCTATTTTTATGTAACAAACCGAGTAAATACAGCTTAAATCGCCCTATGCAACTTAAACAAATCACCTGCAAATCTAGTACTCAAACCGCTTGTTTCAAGTGAGCTCAAACCACCTAGTACCTACACAAACCGCATAGCTGTAGGATCAAATTGCCTGTTTCAAGTTGATCAAATCGCCTTATAGTCTGAACAAACAGTGTAGCTGTAGGATCAAATCGCCTAGTCAAGGTGATCAAATCGCCTTACAATTTGAACAAACCGCCTGATTGCTAGAACAAACCGCATGTTGTACTTTTACTATATCAAATCCCCTTGTACTTTTTCTTCTTATTAACAAACCGCGGGGATGAATACCAATATAAGCCCAGAAAAAGCTCAAGAATAAGCTACTTTTTCAGGATGATAAGCCACAAAAAACAACCTTAATAAGCTACTTCACATTTTAAATAAGAAAGTACAATTTTTTAGGGTTTTTCGAATAAGTTTAAGCAAAAAGAAACAAAATAAGCTACGAATAAAAAACTTAAAAATAAGCTTAAATATGCTATTTGAGTCACTTTTTAAGCCATAAAAACGTTTTACTTTTAAGTTTGATTAGATATGATACTTATAAAACAAAGCTTTATGACAAAATAAGGTTAACGAAAATAAGCAGAATGATAATAAGCTATAAAAAGCTGTCAAAATAAGCTATAAAAATCACAAAGTCGATCACCAACTACCCCTTGGCTCTTGATACCATATGTTATCCTAACCTAATCCATTCTCACAACATACAAACACATGAAATCTTAGAGAGAGAGAGGAGTTTAGAGAGAGAAACACAAGAGAGAAAATAAGGAAGGTGGATGAAACAATGTGAAAATACAATGTTCCAACACCCTCTCTATGTGTGGAGAGGGTCTTATATAGTCCAAGCCTTTACTTAGGCGTATGGGCTATGTTGTTGGGTCGGGCTTGGCATTTGAATGGGCTTAAAGCCCGATACATAGACAATATTAGATTACAGTCCAAGCCCGTTAAACCCGACTAGCCTATTACAAACTAAGACCGATATTGACTAAGATTACCGAATACATTCTTGTTTGAATTCAATAATTCTAAGGCTAATAGATAGCTTGTATGTCTTTTACTTACTAAGTGAAAGCTTACGGTTTAGTTGTTTAACCGTTTTTGTGGTTTATATGTGATGAAGGTATAGCCTTGATAAAGGTATAGAAGTGGAAGCTCAAATATTGGAAGTATTTAGACTATGCGTATGATGTTAGTGTAGACGCCGAGCTCAAACATATTGAACCCCTAATTGTATGTTTTAGTGTCATAAAATGAGTTGTATATATGGTTTGAAGGTGTCCAAGTCCAGATTTTATGAGTTAATGAGTTATGCTCAAAAGGTGTATTAAAAATGGGTCAAAAAGGGGTGTTTGGCAAAATACGCGTAGCTTTGTAAAGCATGTTCCGTGGGTCATTGTGACCACTTATGAAAATGATGTATTATGATATGTTAATGTATTCTGGAAGTTCTTGTAATGTATCGAGTTACGGAAGTCGAGTTTGGGGTCAAAAAGGGCAATACGGGTGATTTTGTGTAGTCTGGTGACCCTTAGCCGTCGGCTAAGCAAGGGTCTGATGACCCTTAGCCGCCGACTAAGGGGTCTGGTGTTCAGGTTTTTTATTTTTCTTGTTTATTTTGTATAAATTAATCCGTAAAGAGTTAGAAGTTGTGCCTTATACCGTTGGAATTAAGTCTACTTTATGTTAAAAATACTTTAAAGGGTTGTGTTATAATACATTTTGGTCAGTTTAATAAAGGATGACATAAGGTCATTCCCGGTCATGCGTTTGAGCAAAGTTTGTAATTTTTGGTCAAATTTAGAGTTGGAAAATGGGCGTTTCATTCACCACCACCACCATGATGATGGCTGGCTTGTTTTCCGGTCGACCACCCGACATCATAATAACATCAACTTGATACGATAAATGATTTATTCCTACCCCCTCTCTCTATCTCTCTCTCTAAGTCTTTCACCACCACCACCATGATGGTGGTCGACTTGTTTTCTGGTCGACCATCCGACATCACAACAACATCAACTTGATACGATAAATGATCCCAACAAATTAGATAGTGCAATTGATTTGAGCATGTTTACTATTTTACCCTCTTGAATTTGCTCTTTGTAAAGCGCTTGGTATAACTTAAAAGGTTCTTTTTATAAGTTTTTTCAAGTTGAAACAATCTTTTAGCTCTCAACTAGAGATAAAAATAGTTTACTTCGCTTCCTCTTTTGTTTTATAATTTGTATTTTCCGATTCAAACAGCCATAAATATCAAAATCTTGAAGAAACAAAAATAGGAAAACTAGAAAATACAATAAACCTAATAGTCTGATGGTTTACTCTGATTCATGCTCAACAAGGAATGTGAGACATGTTGTTAATACAAATAATGTCTAAACGTTATTTCTATTTTTCAACTTCTCTACGTTTTGATAATCATAAAATGTAAAAACATTCTACGTAACATTAAACGTAAACAAGTTAATAGTCATAAATTTTCATTTCGACGTAAATCACTTAAGGTATGAATAAACAAGTGATTAACTTGCTAAATGATCAATGTAATACCTTTTTGTCCTAAATTTTACATTTTTACAATTGTAACAAAATGTTTTTTCAAAAATAAATTAGACAAAATATTTTTGTAATTAAAAGAAATGTTTTATTTAAATATATATTTGAAATCAGGTTTTCTCCTCTAAAACAGATAAACCTGAACCAGAAAGCATGTCTCCAGAAAACGACAAAAACAGGAGTGACCTATACCTGCCGGCCCCCATATAGGCTGGCCGGTCCCTTATTGATAAAGGAGCCGCCAGGCTTAGATATGGGACCGGCAGGCATTTGGCTTCCCATCTTTGCCTATAAATAGTGGACTGTTTCCGTATATTTTTTCACCTTTTTGCACATAGTTTTTATTTGTTCTTAATCAGATTACATATTTTCTAGTCTTTGATCATTTAACTTGTATAAACATTTGTTTATAAATGATCCAATCTTTCCTCTCCAAGTGCAAGAGAAGAATACTCGTAATCATCAAGATACGAAGTATTATAGATTAGTTTGTGCATACGTAAACGTTGTTACGCTCTAGTTGTAGCTTGTACATCAACCACATCACTTCCAATCTTGTGTAGTAGTTAGATCGGGTAGATCGTGTTAGTATTTTAGGTGTGAAAATGCGTGAGCAAGCGTTTAGTATTTTAGTCTTCAAACCACATTTGTGAGTGGCAGATTGGTTCTAGCTAAGATTAAAACTCGACATTTAGCTTAGTGTCGAAAATTGGTGTAAGCGATGTTTGTACGGTTTTCTCCGCCTGAAGGGAGCTTGTTGACATAGTGTAGTGAACTCTCAAGTTGGATACTTGGGGAGTGGAGTATGTCGAAGAGGAGCTTCGTTACCGAACCACTATAAATCTTCGTCTCGTGCTTTGATCTTTCTAACTCTATACTTTCATCTTACACTTTATATTTTGTAGTTAGTATTGTTTGTGTGTGTGTTTATATATATATATATATATATATATATATATTGTGTTCAATTGATCTCACGTAAACTCGAATCTAAGCTTTTACAAACAAGTATAATTCATTTTAAAAAGCGGTAAACTATTCAACCCCCCTTCTAGTTTTCAAAATTGATATCAAGAGCAGGCTAACCCAAGATTTTTAAAATAAATTGTATTTTAAAACTTGAATCGATCTATGAAATCTGAAAAATACCTAGAAGGGCAATCCATGCAAAGACCGCCACTCTTTGAAAGCGGTGGATATTCGAGACTTATGTGAAATCAAATGATCTAGATCTTTTGCATGTTATTACCCATGGTGATTTCCCACCTGTTGAAAAGGATGAAATTATACCATTTGATAAACAAACTGATGATTTTAAAAGAAGGCTTGCTAAAAATAATGAAGCCAATCTGGTAATACATAATGCTTTGCCACGTAAAGAATACGAAACATTTTTTATGTGCAAAACCACAGATAAAATTTAGGAAACTTTTTTAATCACTCACCAAGGTAATAGTCAAGTCAAAGACAATAAAATAGATCTCCTTGTTCAACACTATGAATAATTTACGATTCCAGAAGAGGAATCGATAGATAATGTCTTTGCTAGATTTAACACTATTATTACTAGTCTAAAAGCACTTGATGAAGGTTATTCTAGCAAGAACTATGTTAAGAAATTTCTTAAGGCTCTACATCCTAAATGGAGAGCAAAGGTCACGGCTATTAAAGAGTCAAAGGACTTGACATCACTATCACTTGACGAACTTATCGGTAACTTGAAAGTTCGTGAAGTGATAATTAAGAAAGATTCTGAAATAGTCAAAGGCAAAAGAGAACAAATTAGATCTCTTGCCTTAAAGGCTAAAAAGGAATCTAGTGATGAAGAAAGTTCGACTTCCAAGAGTGAAGACGAATAATACGCCATGGCGGTTAGGGACTTGAAGAAGTTTTTCAAAAGACGAGATAGATTCGTGAGACAACCACGAGATGAAAATAAGTCTTTCCAAAGGAGTCAAGATGACAAGAACGGAAAGAATGATAGAAATGTTTTAGATGCGAAGATCCAAATTACCTCATCGGAGAATGTCCGAAGCCACCAAGAAACAAAAACCAAAGGGCTTTTGTTGGAGGATCTTGGAGCGATAGCGGCGAAGAAGAAAAAGAAAAGACCAAAGACGAAACGTGTCTTATGGCTCAAGCATCTAATGAGGTACTCTCCGAAACCGACTATTATAGTGATGATATTTCGTCAATAGATGATCTTGAATTAGATAGCGAATATCATCGTTTATGCAAAATGAGTCTAAAAGTCATAAACAAAAATAAGTCATTAAAACTATTAGAAATATTCTAGAGAAAGAAATAATTAAACCAAAAGAAAAAAGTGTCAAGATTAGAGAAAAACAAAGAAATCGACATCGGGTGGACAACGTGTCAAAACCTTATATTTTAAATCGAGAAACTCAAAGAGGAAGCGTCTAAGCTTACTCAATTTGAAAAGAGTACTCATTCACTTAAGAAAATGTTAAGTTTTCAAAAACCCTCCGACGATAAATCGGGTCTAGGATTTAATTCAGTAGAAGCATCATCAAGCGGGACTAAAGAAATAAATTTTGTAAAATCACAGAATCTGGGACTGCAGGTTTCGGTCCCCAAATGATAGGGGCGGTCCCTTAATTACCTCAGGCGGCCCCCATATAAATCTGGGACCGCCTGACTCTCAGTCCGTCGAAGAAAAATCAGTTTCATTTTTTAAGTCGAATTCGAGTCCGAAACCAAAACATATAACTATAAATAGTGTTAAGGTTCCCGTAGCTACTGATGATGAAGTTAAACATTTTTACGAACCATCTTTAAAACCTGGAGTTGGATTTGTAAAACCCGAAGCAAGGTCAAAAACTCCACCTCCTAAGAGAACTAATAATTCTCATCATCGGTCTAAAACACCGCAACCTAGGAGAAACTTCGGGAGACAAAATTACCCAAATGCTGAGTCAGATAACTCATCCTTCCATATTAATATTGTTATGGCATAAACCTTGTGTGTGGTTACGCCGTAATCTTGTTGGGTGACGTGTCTTGCCTTGAATAGGTTATGGCGTAACACTATCGTAGGGGTTACGCTGTAAAGTCTCATAAGAATCTGTGTTTTCTTCATTTTTACGTCCTTTTCCCATGTTTCTTGTCACATACTTGTATTTTACTTGAAAATAGCAAAATAACCATAAAAGTATCGAATTCAAGTATTTATAAGACAATTACAAGTATTTTTAGGGGAAAATTAACACTAAAAAGTAATATTTGATGTTATCAAATATCCCCTCACTTGACTTCTGCTTGCCTTCAAGTAGACCTGTTAGAATGGTTTATAAAGAGATTTCTCTGATTTGACTCAAAGAAATGAATCTATAAAAGACTTATGCTAGAAACATCAAAGCCAAACACCTCACGAAAAGGGGATCAAAAACCACTCAACTCTCAACTAGTCTAAGTGTTCATTTTCGGGGTGATTGCTTATCTGCACAGTCAGAGCATGTATTCTATCATAAGCTTAGAGAGTACACAAATCTACACCAGTTAGAAATATGGTCTAAATAATTCTTAAAGGCAACATGGGTGACATAACACAGGTTTATTGAGTGATATAAGAGTTAGGATAGACATGGGATATACATTTAATTGGTGTTAAGATAAAAACACAAAATAAATAATCATATATAATCTAAGGTATCCATAACCGGCTATTGTCCGTCCATAGTCCAAGTCTTCAAGTGCGAAAATCTGATCATATCATCATAATGGGTTAGCTAATAATGAGATCTTGCGGAGGGTGCTAACCCATTCATCACTAGGTGGCTTATAGTTGCACCACATTTTTACTTGGTTTTATAACACGTAACCAACATCAGGAGTTAGATCACTATGTGGCTTATAGTTGCACCACTTTTTATTTATTTTTATAATACTCATGTACATTACATATCGCATATCCCCCCACTTAAGATAAGCAGTATCAAAAGTGATAATACCGGGGGGTCTTCCATGATCATAATAATATGTCTTCAACGAAAGTGCCAATCTTCGAACCATTTTCCTGAACCATGGACTTAAGTAGCCAGAAATTTCAACACAAGGATAAATATAGACTACAGGGTTGGCTAAGGCGAAATGGTGTAACGAAACATATAACAATGGATGAAAACATAGATTGGCTAAACAAGGGTGATATATGGGTATCTTGCACTAATGGTGAGTGCAACAAAAGGGTTTTTTAACACGGGTGGTCGACAATTTAGTGTAACAAATCGATAAACACACACATATAGGCTTATTTAGGTAAATTCCTAAATGTTGTCGTCTCGAACCATCTATTCCTGCTAATCAATTAGTTCTCGAAATGATGTACAGGCCAAGTTCTAAAGTCTACAATACTACTGGCACACTCAATATTTTTGGTAGATTTTTGTATAATGAGATAAAAACGGAACATTAGGCTTAAACCTCACCAAGTAATAATAAAGGGTAATGTGCATTCGACAAAGATTAATTCTAGTTCAGTAAGAAAAACATGTCAAAAAATTTAAAATTGGCACCATTTTTTAAAGAAAACTAAAAAATTAAAGGTAAGAATAGGTCAAGTGATAATTCTACTCCCATCCTCCTACTTGTTTTATACAATGTCCCTACCGTACATTAAGGAAATGAAATAAATAGGAAGAGTAGAATTAGAACAAGAAACTCCCTTGAGCATTGCTTCTGAACATATGAAATGTAATAAGCCAGTGGAGAAATCTAGAAAATCTCCATCGTGAGCAAAGCTCATTTTCCCTTGTGATCACTAAAACAAACTAATAGCATAAATCGTTCAAAGGGAAATATACAAGAAATACAAACCTAACTCACTTTCGTAGGAATCACGGTTGCATTTAGCATATGCAACAAGCCTTTTAAACCACTTGGTGGCCCGAGTGGACGAGTGAAGTCTGTTGAGAGTTTTCAGGGAACATACCCACAAAGTTCATTTAGATATACAAGGTTTAGCAATGTTTTGAAACTTAATTTTAAGGTTTTTCAAAAAGAGGTTACGACGTAACTCCGGTAGTTACGCCGTAATCATGTGGTATTTTGAAATTTTTATGTTTATTAGTTTACGGCGTAACCATAATAAAGTTTACGTCGTAATTAAATAGATTACGGCGTAACCATGTATGTTACACCATAACTGCTGCTAAATCAGCACTTTCTACCACGCAATTACGGGTCGAGTTGGTCTCGAAAGTTGCCTCCTAGCTGCTGGAACCTGCAGAATAAAGTAAAACATGCAAACCAACTAATATGCGGAAAATGAAATCTATTGATAAAAAGACAGGTTGTCTCCCGACAAGCACTTTTGTTTATTAACAAGTCTTTAAGTTAGACTCATGCCCACTCTACGTTTCGCCGTGGGCAATTCCTTTGTCCTTCGGCTCCTTTCTAATCATTGCCTTAAATCTTGCCCTATTTACTCATCCTAAAGGCAAGGCATCATCATCTTGTTTTGTTATGCATGTAAAACTCTGCCCCTTTTTAAAGGAATACTTTTTTACTTCAAAAGTTTTAACATCCACAAAAGGTGGTTCATAGTCAGTTTTTTCATCTCCACTTCGCCATAGCTCTTCTTCTTCATATCCCACGTCGTGCCAAAAATGGATAATTTTTTTATGGTATTGCTCGCATTTTTCCCAAACATCATCCAGGACATACCCTTTTTTCCAATTCTTAGAGTGTACTTATTTGACAAATTTTCAACCTCATTGTCAAACACTCGTTTGTACTCGTCAAATCTTCGTGAGTATGGATTCTCAATTTCATTAGCATATTCATACTCGACATCAAAACTGTCTAGAATCCATTCACTGAACACGATTTCCTGATCAGAGTCGTATATGTTGGTATGCCCTATTTTGACTTTTAGCCATTCATCAAATGAGTAATCACAAGGGCGTGGTCTAAAGGGTTGTAACTTCGGAGATTCACTTACATTAGCTTTTTCTCCTAATTCCGAATGCTCAAGTGAAAATGGCGTAGGGTCATTATTAGGTATATTTTGATTAGAATTACTCCCTGTATAGGTAATTTAGCACCTTGTGTCCCATTCGTCAGGCGGGATAGGCGTTGGATAGTTGGTTTTATATGGGCATTTGTCGGACACTGTTGTTGTTGACGGGGTCCTGTTATTATCAAACTCATAATATCTAATATCCTGTTTAAATTGCAAGCATGCAGGGGATTCGTATGAGAATAGATCTTGTCTATTTCAAGGGGATTAAAGAATTCTTCCTCCTGACCAGTGTTTGCCATGTAAATTTTTTCGATCGTAATATTAGATTGGCGAGGATTTCCGTTTATGTCAAATTTAATTCTATCTTCGCCAATCACTAACGAAATTTCTTCGTGGAATACATCTATCTGGGCATGAATGGTTTCTAAGAATGGTCTTCCTAAGATAATCATTTCCCCAAGATTTTCAGGCATCTCAGTAACAACAAAATCACATGGGAACTCAAACTTATTAATTTTAACCATGACATTTTTCATGGTTCCTAATGTTTCTTGTTGTGTCATATCATCCATTTTGACTAACATAGCGGCTCCCCCAAGATTAGCTAGCTTCAGGTATTCATATATGCTCCTAGGCATGACATTATTACTAGCGTCTATATTAGCTATAGCATAAAAGTTATAATTATTAATTGTGAAGGGAAGAAGGAAGCTTTTTGGGTTTAATTCCTCAAGTGATGGCAAATTACTTATAAACCTGTCATTATTGATAGTGTCTTCCACGGCCTCAGATGATTTTTTTTAGATCAGCTTCTGAAACTCTTATTTGCTTATATTTATGAACAGCCCTACATTCCTCTCTAATGGATTTTATAATATCAATTAGTGCATCTTCCTTGTTTTTCTCCTCCTGCTTACTCATGTGTTTTTTCATTTCTGCATTTAACCATTCATCAAGGTCTTCTTCCGAACTCAACTCTTCTTTAAAAGACTGAGTATTGACACCATGAACTGGGTCAATTGCTTCGTGTTCACTCATAACTGATTCCTCGTCAGTTGTGTACCCAGCTTCCTCATCAAGCTCCATATCCTTAGAATCATAATTAAACTTCGTGTTTGGTGGGATAGTATTAAAGTAAGTGTTACAAGGAAATTCAAGGGTTGTGTTATTGCTGGATGTGCAATGGCCAAAATAGGTTGGAAAGTAGGATCCAAAATTCCTACTGTATTTCCTTTTTATCATTTCCTTGTATTCCATATATTCGGCAATGGTCATGTCATCAACCTTCTTAACCATGCTAGGTGTCTGGTTTTCTTGTGTAAGCCTACGATATTGTTCTATGGTGAGATCTTCGATGTTGATCCCATCCATGATGTTATCTGTAGAATTTAGAAATTAGAGAAAAAGTTGAAATAATTACAAGGAATCAAACTAATACTAATTTTTAGCACCCTAGCAGCGGCGCCAAAAACTTGATGCGTATTTTATTTTAAATATTTATTTACCAAGTTTTAAGTTTATAAAACTCGTTCTACCTTTACAAACGCACTAACGGGTAGAGAACCCGGTCGTGAGTAGTGTATAGATGGTAAATCAGAGGTCGTCCCAAGAGCTAAGTGTAATTAGTTTTAATTTGAAAGTGTCACGTTTTGAAAGTAGTTTTAAGATTTATTTTGAGATTAACAAGAAAGTAAATATGCGAAAAATAAAAGAGATAGAAGTTATCAAGGACAGAGGCGTGCTAGCCTATCCATTCCATTACTACCGTTATAACTATGTTTTCCTATGTAATGTTACACCATGGTTTCATTAGTGGTTTCTAAAGTCGACATACCTGAATAGATATCTTTAGTCTGCCCTATAATTTATGCGATCCCGAATCCCCTGAAAGTCACGAAGGTAGGGCAACCAGGTCATAGTGATTAATCTCAACTATCCCAAGAACTAGTCTAATAACCTATACAGATTTTTAACCCTCTCTGAAAGAGTTCATGTGCTTTTCAAGTATATTAAGTGATAGAGATGGTAACGGGGTTAGTTCCTACACTAGGGTTAGAATAATCATACTTTCCAAGTACCCTGTTAATCCCATGTTCAAGTGGTAATCTATTAACAGGATTAACATGATCTAAACCACCCGCAATACTACCAAAACCCAGGGTTACACGATACTCAAAAGGATATCCAATGAAACCATGATCTAACAGATAACAAGTATTATAATGATAGTAAATTCACGACTAGGCCAGCACTTGAAGTGCTTAGCCGCTCATGGCAACAACAAAGCAAGAATTAATAAAGATAATCATGGATGGAAAATTCATAATTCTTACAGAAGTTGTTTATGAACGATTAAACACAAAAGTAAGTTTAAGTGTGATCTCCCTTGGCTTCATGTAGAATTCTTTGAGCTATGGAGGCCTTGATCACCCCTTGGATCTGTAGTGGAATGGTTGATATCGAATTGTCTGAATGAGACCTCTATTTATAGATTTTGAATAGTTTACGGCGTAACCTTTTAGAGGTTTACGCCGTAAATTGCTGACGTGCACTTTCCATCTTGCAGGCTTAAAGGATGTTACGGCATAATCAAGTGTCCACGTTATGCCGTAATGCTGACTCAGATAACTTATCCTTCCATATTAATAATGTTATGGCGTAAACCTTGCGTGTGGTTACGCCGTAATCTTGTTGGGTGACGTGTGGCGTAACACTATCGTAGGGGTTACGCCATAAAGTCTCGTAAGAATCCGTGTTTTCTTTATTTTACGTGCTTTCTCCGTGTTTCTTGTCACATACTTGCATTTTACCTGAAAATAGCGAAATAACCGTAAAGTATCAAATTCAAGTATTTATAAGACAATTGCAAGTATTTTTAGGGGAAAATTGACACTAAAAAATATCAAATATTTGATGTTATCATAGTCACAAAGCTAAGAATATGCTTTGAACGAATAGATTCTTAGAACTTCTACTTATGGATCTATTATGTCCATCCGTCATACGGAGTTATGAAGGAAATCGTTACACCTTAGTAATAGTAGACGACTACTCTAGGTTTACTTGGACAAGATTTCTTCAAAACAAGACCAAAGCTTTCGAGCAATTCGAGATTTTTAGTAAAAAGGTCCAAAATCAATGAGGTTGTTCAATAGTCTCCATTAGGACGGATCATAATCGGTAATTTGATAATGAAGTGCAATTCGGATTTTATTGTGCCTCTAATGGGATTACTCACAATTTCTAGTAGCTTCACATACTCCACAGTCAAATAGGGTAGGGGAAAGGAAAAAATAGCACTTTACAAGAAATGAGTAAAACCATGTTAAACGAACAATCCATTATGTAAAAGTTTTGGTGCAATGCGGTAGACATTGCAACTTATATACTCAATAGGATTTTGATTAGACCAATCTTAGGAAAAACCCAATACGAAATCTTGAGAGGTAGGAAACCTACTCTAGATTATTTCAAAGTATTCGGAAGCATATGCTTCGTATTAAATACAAAAGATTACCTCATCAAGTTTGACCCAAAGTCATACGAATATATTTTCCTAGGATATTCTCAAAATAGTAAAGCCTATATAATTCTCAAAAAACACACGATGAAAGTCAAAGAGTCCTTAAATATGACATTCGATGAATGTCCTCCTCCGCCTAAAACATCACCCTTGGAAGATGATGATTTAGTCGAAGAAGAAGTTATTAAGGTTAGTGAAAATAAACCCTTAAGAAATGATGTGGAAGACGAAACTTTAAAAATTGACGAAATATTCAATATTAAGGAATCTAAGAGTCATCCGTTAGAAAACGTCATAGGAAACTTAAACCAAAGAACTCTTAGATCTCAAGCCTAAAACAAAAGTAATTTATTTTGTTTTATCTCAACCATTGAACCTAAAAATGTCGGTAAAGCATTAAAGGACGAAAGCTGGGTAGTTGTCATGCAAGAAATAATTAAATCAATTCACCGCAAATGATGTTTGGGAGTTAGTTCCACAACCTAAGTTCTTGACTATCATAGGAACCAAATGGGCATTTAGGAATAAGGTTGATGAAAATGGCATCATGTCTAGGAATAAGGCTAGATTAGTAGCACAAGGTTATAATCAACAAGAAGGTATTCAATCCCCCCTTCTAGTTTCCACACTTGTTTAAATTCACATATATCCAGCTGAGCAAGCTTTTTTTACGGAGTCAAAGTAGTATACATCTATTGTGTGTAAACATTTTGTTTGAATATTGAAAATGCAATATGAGACACCCTTTTAGATCAATACTTTTCTCTAAATTAGTCTCAAGTGTCGTTCAAACTTGACATATGCCCATGCTTTAACTATTATTTGGTGGTCATTAATAGTGGGAAGGATTCATGGGCGTAAAGATAACATCAGTGAAGCTGGACACGAAAATGAGGGCGCTACGTGTTATGGACACAAAAAGTAAGTGGTACAACAATATAACATTGGTTGGAGCTTCATGTGGCATCGAAAAGAGACCGAAAACGAAAATGGATTTTGTTTGTAAGGAGATGTAATAAGGTGAAAGAAAGATGTAAGGAGGATTATTGAGACCGGAAATGGAAGTGCTAAAAGGGATACATTTGTGAAGTAATTGTAGTTTTTGAGAAAACTATGTAATGATTGTCTAATGATTTTGTTTGTTGTTGTTCTTCGCATTGTGATTGATACAAGAAACTGGTCACTTAATAATGCATGACATCATGTGATTGCATACTTTTTTGTAGGCATTTAAGAAGATCATTCTTGATGCTTTGTTTGAGTTTGATATTTATTGCTTTTCATTAGTCGTTGTAACTTATTAATATCCTGTTTGGTTAAACTAGAAATAGTCTTTAGGTTGTATTTTCTAATTCTATAAATATATATATTATCTTGAAACACTTGCAGTCATTTTACATAAAACGCGCCACAACGAAGCGCGGGTTTTACACAAAACACGTTGCAGCGAAACGCGAGTTTCCAAAACTTGTTATTATTAAAAGGAATATAAATATCAAATGTAAGCACGAATTGTTGTGATATGAAATTAAATATATGCAGTTGTACTTATAACAACAACTCATATAATTCATATTTAAAGTTTATATAAAGATATTCGAAAAAACCATTTATAGAAACTTTATATATCAACTTCATCAACGCTCATTATAAGCTATTAAACTCGCATATTGTATACAACACGCTATCATTTGTTAAATTTAAATAACAACATCAACCTTAACATCCATGCCAGTTAAATCAAGTAAAAATTCTCATCCAACAAAAAACTTTATAATATAATCGATATTAATACATAATTAAAAAATTTATAAAAAAACCCATGCATAATTATTATTTGTACTTATATCACAATTATAAAACAGTAAATACAAACAAATTTATAAATGTTAATAAAGTAAAAAATTTAAATAAATTTGATTTATGTCTGAACCTTGTGCGCATTTATAACTCTGCATTTATAACTCTGTAGATACGAAAATATCAGGAATTTGGTAGAGATTTTATTTGCGAAGAATGAAAATGATTTCAATATTTTGGGCTGGACCAAGAAACTTGTAGGCCGCTTTGGTTCACACTTGGACAGTTAGACATTTCTTTTCTTTCTTTCTTTGATTCTTTATAGTCGAAACTCGAAAGAAAGAAAAATCAACAGCACTCACGCAGCCAAATTCACAGAAGAAAAAGACTCGTCTTGTAAAAAAATTATGATTCTTAGATTGAATTATATTTTTTGTAATTACTCAAGTAACTAATCGATTTTATCTCGTTTATTGATTGTGTGCAGCATATCATTTTTAGTAATTATAAGATGGCAAAGGCGTTATCAAGTATGTTTTTGAATGGTTTTAGGTCTATTCAATCCACTCGTACATCTGCATCTTCGGTATGATTCTTATAATTCTTTCATTTTTAATTTTATTTTTTTAATTCGTGTTTTTAAGTTAGGGCTTGACAAATCCTCCCTCCCTACCCCCAAATTATTGTACTAAGGAAAAAAAACACAGCGTTTAAGAAAAATGCATTTATTATTGTTTTCTCTTTCTTATTTTTTTTTCTTTTCAGAATGACAGTTTTACCCTTAGCTAATTAATTAATATCTTATTTAAAATTTGTAATAATAATTTCAAACAAGGCTAATATAGTAAACTTGATCAAACTTCTCTATCTATTTTTAGTAGTGGACAATTAAATTTGGACATTCCAAAAAGGAAACGTGGACTATTAATTTGGGACAGATGGAGTATGAAAATATTGTAGTACAGTAGTAAATACTGAAATCACTTTTTGAGCTTATGAACTTTATAAGCGTATAAGCCAATCAAATAAGCTTAAACAAATCGGGAGTGCTTGG
>BQNB010001799.1:0-128065 GCA_026074375.1 Tanacetum coccineum | reverse complement strand
TGTTTTGTAATTATAATCCATGCAAGGGGTATATATCGTAACTTACTGAAATTAATAACTAGAAGGGCTGAATATGTCATTTTATCAAAGTTATAACTAAAGGGGCCTATTATGTCACTTTTCAAAGTATAAGGTTTACTTGGTATATCTTTTAAAGTTGAAGGACCAAATTCGTAAAAGTGCAAACTCCAAGGGTAAATTCTGCCACTTTTCAAACTCAAGGGTCTAAAATGTAACATTTTGAAAAAGTATAAAATCATATTTAAAACCTTACAAGACATAACTTTAATTAACGCTTCTCGTGCTTAACATTTCCAGATATTGATTAAAACGCTTAAAACCGATTATATCATATCACAATACTAGGGAGCTTCATATTAAGAGGTTTCATCTTGGTATTACGTTCTGACTGAGTTGTTGGGTTTACGATTTAAAGTGCCCTAGCTCCTCAAACGTTTACTGAATGACTTCTGAATTATGATGGCCCGAACGGTGATACAATAATTCCAAACTCTTCAATCAAACTCATAACTCTTAAACCAAAGTTCTAAAGTACAATCTTCCTAAGACTTGACATATTCTACTCAGGTTGTGTGACGTGGCTGTTTACTATCATTTGCTATATCAACCTTCCCTGTTAAGATTGTGATAAGGTCGTCAGCTTTCATTTTGGAATATTTATTACAACTACATATTCAGGTGAGATTCATAACCTCGCCTTTACTTATTTACATGTTTTATAAACCCGCGAGGGGGATACATGCTTGTTTACAAACTCTTTTATATACTCGTTTATCTTATAACAATGTGATTACTTTTCAAAGACTTAATGAGTTCATAACCTCACATACTTTATAATCCTGTGATACCTACTATAAACCATGAATGCAAGTGTTTTCTAAACTATATGCTATCCTGATATATTATTGCCTAAGTACATGAAAATATCTCTTTGGGTAGTATCTCCCAATATCTCTTTAATATCTATTTGGGTAGTATCTCCCAATATCTCTTCAATATCTATTTGGGTAGTATCTCCCAATATTTCTTTAATGTCTCTTTGGGTAAATATCTCAATTAATCTTCTGTAATATTCTCTTTGAGTAATATCTCCCAATATCTTTCTTTAACATCTATTTGGTAATATCTATCATACTCTCTTTAATATCTCTTATGTTGATCATGAGTTTTGGGTAATAAAAAATGTTCTCATTGAATAATACTGTTCTCCATGATAATAATGTTCTCCATGATAATTATCCCTGCAATACCAGTATTTACACTATAACTTGTATTCAACTATTACATTTCAAACCTATGAATTTCACTCAACCTTTGTGTTGACTTTTTAGCATGTTTATCTCAGGTTATTGAGCAATATACGGCACGGAGTGGCATGGACTCGAAGATGGCTAAAACTTGTTATCATTCACATTGTATGTAACTAGATTTTGGGACCTGCCTTTGTAAAACTCTGATTTGAAATGAATGATAACATATCTTTTGAATAAACGTCTCTTTTGGGTCGTTTTCTATGATTATGATTGTTGTATCCATGAAGTAATACCCCAGATTAGCTTCCACTGCTATATTGTAAAAATGGGGGTGTTACACAAATTCTATTAGAACCAAATTCTATGAAGACCAAATTCTATTAGAACCAAATTCTATTGTACCAAATTCTATTAAGACCAAATTCTATTGGGACCAAATTCTATTAAACCAATTTCTATTGTACCAAATTCGGTTGTACCAAATTCTATTGTACCAATTTCTATAGAGACCAAATTATATTGAACCAATTTCTATTGTACCAAATTTGGTTGTACCAAATTCTATTGTACCAAATTCTATTGAGACACTTTTTGAGCACCCGACTAAAATTGACTCAGAAAAACCAATTTTTTATGTGTTTCAATCCAAGATTTTGATGTAAACTTGTTGTAAACATATAAATCTTTCATAAAAATGCAAACTTTATAAATCAAGCATACTTAAAATCAAAATTTTAACCTTTTTTGAACCAAAATAAAACTGCATCGAACTCAGTTTAATGAGCTGCTTTCAAACGCAACCATTCTTTCAAATGAAATGAAACACCACTAATTTGCTAGAAGGTATAACCAGTCACAAACTTAGTTAAATCCTTGACTTAAACATGTAAATCAAGATTTAACTAAAATAAATATGACGTGAGGGTTTTCCAAAAATAATGACGAATACTTTTTGTAAACAGTTTGTAAAAAAATGAATTTGAATCACCAAAACACAACAAAATTTTAGACCATAAAAACACAAAATAAATTCTTCCTTAGCGATTGATACCACATGTAAGAACCCAATACTAATCCCTAACACAACTAAATATTACATGGTTGAATGGAAGAAAATGAATTACGGTTAGAGAGAGGGATGAATTTCGGTTGATAGAAAATAGAGAGAGAAGATGGTATGAAATTCTATTGAAGAAAATGAAAACCAACACCCTTTCCACATGAGGAGAGGGTTTCTTATATAGTGCTAAACCTCTATGATAAGGGTCGTCCCGTTGATTTTGGGAGCCCTGTGCTATAATAAAAAGACATTTGTTATAGGAATGGGCTAGGAGGTTACAAGATAAGTAACTCCCCCACATTGACGTGACTTCCCCCACATTTCTATGATTAGGTTGTCCTATTGAACCTAGATCTTGGGATCTCCAGTCAACTAGGTTAGGTTTTCCTTCATAGAAACTCATTCCTTCAAGGGCTTTAGTCCCATTCCTTTAGACGACTTACTAACTAACTCTCTGCTTAAGCCTTTTGTAAACGGATCCGCGATGTTATCCTTTGACGCCACATAGTCAATTGAGATAACTCCAGTTGAGAGTAGTTGTCGTATCGAGTTATGTCGACGACGGATATGTCTGGACTTTCCATTATACATTGTACTTTTAGCTCTTCCCATGGCCGATTTACTGTCACAATGTATACTAATGGCCGTTACCGGTTTAGGCCACCTTGGTATGTCCTCTACGAATTGACGTAGCCATTCCGCCTCTTCTCCGCATTTATCTAGCGCGATAAATTCTGATTCCATCGTGGACTTAGCTATAACAGTTTGCTTGGAAGACTTCCAAGATATAGCGGCCCCTCCTAGTGTAAACACATATCCACTAGTCGATCTAGAATCCTTTATGTCAGATATCCAATTTGCATCACTGTATCCCTCGATAACAGCAGGATGTCTGTCATAATGCAGTCCATAATCACGACTGTATCTCAAATAATGAAGTACCCTCGTTATAGCTTTCCAATGTGCATAACTTGGATTACTCGTATACCTACTTAGCCTACTAACTGCATATGCTAAGTCAGGTCGGGTACCTGTCATCAAGTACATTAACATGCCAATAATCCTTGAATACTCTAATTGGGCAACACCTAAGCCTCTATTTTTAGATAGATGCATACTGGTGTCAATTGGAGTTCTAGCTTGGCCGGAATCCCCCGCATTATGAGTATTAAGAATTTTGTCCACGTAATGTGCTTGACTTAACACAAGTCCATTCTGAGTTCGTATGATCTTTATTCCAAGGATCACATCAGCCAAACCCATATCCTTCATGTCAAACTTTGATTTCAACATGTCTTTAGTGGATCTAATTATCTTGTCGTTACTGCCAACGATAAGCATATCATCGACATACAAACACAAAATTACATATCCAGCACTTGTGTCCTTCACGTAAACACACTTGTCGCATTCATTAATTTTGAATCCACTCTCTAACATGGTGTGGTCAAACTTTTGATGCCACTGTTTGGGAGCTTGCTTTAAGCCATACAACGACTTAACAAGTCTACAAACCTTGCCCTCTTGTCCAGGAGCTATGAAACCCTCAGGTTGGTTCATATATATTTCTTCTTCTAAATCTCCGTTTAGAAAAGCCGTTTTCACATCCATTTGGTGAATTTCCAAATTTCTTAATGCGGCAATAGCAATTATTGTTCTAATCGAGGTTATTCGCGTAACCGGCGAATAAGTATCAAAGTAGTCTAAACCTTCACGTTGTCTAAACCCTTGGATTACCAATCTTGCTTTATATTTGTCAACGGTGCCATCAGCTTTCATCTTCTTCTTGAAAATCCATTTATAGCCTAGTGCTTTACAACCAGGAGGTAAATCCACGAGCTCCCACGTATGGTTTTGTAAAATAGATTCTATTTCACTTTTGATGGCCTCTCTCCATTGTTGCCCTTCCGAGGAAGTTACCGCTTCTCGGTAAGATGTGGGTTCATTTTCTACCATAAAAGAAACAAAATCGGGTCCAAACGATTTCTCGTTTCTTGCCCTTTTGCTTCTTCTTGGTTCAACTTCTTCTTCCTCGGTTTGATCTTGTCTCTCATCTTGGAGATCATTATCATCTCTTTGTCTCTTATCTTGGACAACTTTGTCATCTAATCTAGATGAGCTTCCAGTTTCCTTTGATAAACAAGGAAATATATTTTCAAAGAAAGAAGCATTCCTAGATTCCATTATTGTATTCTTTTGGATATCAGGATTTTTCGATTCATGTACAATGAAACGATAAGCAGTGCTGTTCTTAGCATATCCAATGAATATACAATCCACAGATTTAGGTCCAATCTTTTGGGCCTTGGGAGTTGGCACAGCTACCTTGGCTAAACAACCCCACACTCGTAAGTATTGATATGATGGTTTTCTTCCCATCCATAATTCATAAGGAGTCTCTTCCTTTTCTTTACGAGGTATCTTATTTAAAAGATAAGTAGCCGTCAGAATGGCTTCCCCCCACATGTCCTGGCTCATACCAGAACTAATCAACATGGCAGTAACCATTTCTTTCAAGGTACGGTTCTTCCTTTCGGCAATACCGTTTTGCTGAGGTGAATAGGGAGCAGTGAACTCGTGTCTAATTCCATGTTTCGCACAAAGCTCGGCGAATGGAGCCACGTATTCACCTCCTCTATCACTTCGTACAACCTTGATTTTCTTACCAAGTTGATTCTCAACTTCGGTTTTGTATAGAACAAACTTGTCTATAGCTTCATCTTTACCTTTCAACAAGTAAACATAGCAATACTTTGTACAATCATCAATAAACGTGATAAAGGTTGCAGGCTAAAACATATCCGACAATCTTACCGCCGTAATCTTCGGCGACGTAGAGGAGGTGGGGCCAAGAGAGGATGTGGTAGAAATAGTATTTCATTTGGTAGTTTTCTGGAAGGCAGAAAAGGTTGCAGGCTTGCATTGAGAGGAGGTCGTCTACTGTTACCTTGCGTATGCACACCATTTTTGGATGGTGATGGTGAATCTGTGTGTGTTTTTTTGAAGAGAGGGGCTAGGGTTTTGACTTTGATTTTGGGGATGGAGAGATTTTGGTTGCTATTTTTGCTTAAAATAATTTTGCCTCTGTTAGTAAAATACTAGTTAATTGCATAAATCGTACACATGGTTTGTCGGATTTAACGAAAATGATCCCTAAATTTTTTGTCAAATGATGCTCTCTATATGGTTTTGACCCGTATCGGATTTGGTCTCTTGACAACTAATTTCGTTAGTTTGATCGTTAATTGCTGGTTTAAATGGTGAAAATGACATACATACCCTCGTAAGTGTTTCGTAAATGGTCTATGTGGTTTGTTGTTTAAAATTTTTTAGTTTTTAATTATTATTTTATTTCTTAAAAAAATTAACTTTTTTACATGTTCCTTTTAAGTTTTTACATGTTTTACGTTTTTGTACGTTTGGTACATTTTTGTACGTTTTCATCCGTTTCTATTTGTTTTTATACGTTTTGTACGTTTTTTTACCTTTTTTCATGGTTTTGTACGCTTTGTCCGTTTTTGTTTGTTTTCATACGTTTTTTTACGTTTGGTACGTTTTTGAACGTTTTCATACGTTTTTATAATGTTTTCGTACGTTTTCATTTGCTTTATACGTTTTCGTACGTTCTCATCCGTTCTTATCAGTTTTCATATGTATTTTTACGTTTCGTACGTTTTCATCCGTTTTTATCAGTTTTCATATGCATTTTTTTATAACAGTGGTACCCTAAGAAAGTGAGCCAAGAAATGATAACAATGCATTTTTTTGAGTTGGGCTCGGGGTTACATTGACGTGAGACTCAATATTAGGTGGTGGTGTGTTTTGAACACTACTATGTGGGTATGCGAAGGAGTGTAAGGGGATGGGCGTAAGCTTTCTTGAGAGTTTGCCATCCTTCTTTCTGCCATCATTTATTCCATGTAAGATGCTACGGCTGGCGTTACCTGGACATAGTGATGTCTTGCCTCGCGTTGTACCCTGACACCTAACCTGTTTGTCGACATTAGTGTACGAAAATCATCTACCTGATGACTGACCTCCACATATCTCTCCACGCCCAACGCCGTCCCCCTCCTAGTATCCAGCTTTCCTCTGTTCCTCTATGATTTCTGCATGACTTGTACATCTGACCTAGATGCTCGTTGCTACTCCTGAAACCGTGTGAGCTCTTCTTGGAAAGTGGTGTCGGCATGTTGACGTGGTAAGTTGTTGTGTGTACCTCTCATGTTGGTCTTCTTGCAAAGCTTCTAACCGATTGATAAGCCACGTTTTTTAGTGTTTGTTGACCCTCCTCACTGTGAGTGAGGTCCTCTACCGGGACCGGTCCAAGGTGGTTGTAGGTTATTTCTGACAAAGGAGTTTGTGGGGGTTGTTCTTCATAATTTTTTTGTTAAGAATTGTGTTGGATATGAATTGTGTTTTTGCTTTTATAGTTGAGAAAATGAGTAAAAATAGGTTAAAAGTTTGTAAATATTTTGTATCGTGACCCCACGGATGACGTCATGTTTACGTAAGGTGTGTAAAAAACGTGACTATGAGTTGTTTTTAGGTGGTTGTGTTGTTCGTTTTTCGTGTTGGAGGGTAAGGACTCCAAGCTATGATTTGGAATCAAGGCTAAGGTAACACTGAAGCAAACCAAGTGTGGGTATCCACTGTGTGAACAAGTATGTGAAATATGAAAGAGAATGATTCATTTGCATTTTTGTAACACTCCCTATTTATAGAGAGGTATTTAGGATTTTTGGGGTAGACCCCATGTGGATAATCAACGGTTGTGAGCAAGCCATGTGTCAATCATATGATGGGCAAAAAAAGATGACAAGTGGAATTCTTGATTTGGTTCAATACGTTTCATACATGATCGTGCTTGCCGCACCGTGTGTCTCCTAGTGTATCGTGTCAGTTTAGTTCCATTAACCGTTTGGTGAAAAGTCGTTTGTGCATGCATAGGCGCGACCTGAGAGGTCTTCTAAGGCCATATGTGGCTTAGATTTTATTGTAATTGTTGATAATGGGCCCAACTTTGACGTGTGATGGTGGCTTGAGGACAAAATATCATAAGCTTTAGCACCATCTAGGATATATTTATAGAGAAATAAATATCACATAATTTAAAAAATATATCCTTTATAAATGACATGTTCTTGTTTTTGATTGGTGTCTTTTCTCAAAATTTTATCTTTTCTTTTTTATTAACACAGTCAAAACATAGACAAGTCATTTTGTGAAAGTTTCTTTGTAAAAATTATGCGGAGGAAGTCATTTTCCTCCACTAAATGTCTTGTTTTAAGGAATACAACTTAATATGCAACATATACAAATGATTAATGTTATATAATACATCAAGGTTGCAAAAATCGCTAGGCGCTAGCTGGGCGGTCGAGTACCGCCTAACGATTAATCGGTTAGGCGGGGATTAATCGGGGATTAATTGGATTGAACTTTTCATACATAAATTTATAAAAATTTGAAGATGTATGCCCGATTTTTCTGATTTAGCCGTTTTTTTCGATTTGGCCTGTTTATCTCCAATTTGGCCGATTTTTATCCGTAATCGAGTTGGCCGATTTAACTGATTTGACCGATTTATGCCCGATTTGACCGATTTATGCCCGATTTGATCGATTTATGCTCGATTTGACAGATTTTTTATCCGATTAATCAGTATGTTGACCGATTTTTGACCAAAACGATTAATAAGACCAATTATTAAAAATCAAGGCGGTTAATCCCCGCCTAGCGCCTAGGCGCCGATTAATCGGCCGCCTAGACCGATTTTTGCAACACTTACATTAAACAATAATTATTTCACATATAATTATTTAAAACATTCATTAATGCAAGTTTAGTGCCAAATTTTTGTTTGGTTATGAATATTGTAAAATTTTAAAAACTACATATTTAAAAAATATTTATCATCTATGTATGTATTTAGTACAAGTCTAGTAAGATCTTAATCACTTTGCTAATAGATCCGATCAAAAAGAATCATACATGTAAAAGTACGACGATCAAATGATTTATAAAGTATGACAACGTGTAAACATATAAAGTACGAAGATTCTCTATGTTTGCACGTTATATAAAATAATGTACAATGATATTCACAATAGTATATTGGAGTCAAGTATCTTTTCACCGTCAATCATCACAAACCTCTGTACAACTCCAGACTCCTTGGTATTCGTCATTTTATTATGATGCACGTGTACTTGATATTTCAATATAAAATAGTGTCTGATAAAGTTGTTTTTTAAAATTCTCATCATGCGTAAAATCATGATGACGATGTGAACGAAAAATATTTGTTCGCCAAAACAGTTTTATTACATAGTATCCGGTGCCGCCACAGCGAGTGAGTACCCTCCTAGTACATAATAACCTAAAAAAAAGTTCCTCAAGGTTCCTTCTTTTCTTTCTTGTGTTCTCCCTCGACTGCCGAACGAATACAAGAAAACATTTTTATCTTTTCTTGCTTTGGTGATTATTTAACTACTCAATTTACTTTAGAAATATCAAGTAGCTAAAAAAAAGACGAACATATTCACAAATAATCTTTCTCTTTTCAAACTTGTTTTCGGGGACAGATATCTCTTTTTAGTTTTGTTGATGGTTACGTCTTTGGAGTGGTCGGGGAAGGGTTGTAACGTACGGACGTACGGTGATTAACGTGATGAAGCTGAGTACATATGAGTCGAAAAAGCATGTCTTCCCTGAATAACATGAACAAGAAAACCTACCCGTTTTGATTGTAATTATGAATACTAGTTATGAATACTCCATTATCTCTTAACAAAAAACAAAACAAAAAGAATTTCCTTGAATTATTTGATCAAAGAAGAAAGATAGTAGTTAGTATATCAACAAAACAATAAAACGCAATAATTTCTTCTGCTATAAAGATGAGTGTTTTAATCAATGTCTTGAGCGGGAAATCAGATGAATAACATGTTCTTGCTTCTTTGGTAAGATCAACAATGAATATTTGTCTAGCTTTATTTGCAAAGTATGTGCCTAGCATATCCTTTGGATCATTTCGATACTATAAAAAGAACGCAATCACTTATCAATTGTTTCATCATCCTGAAAAAAATGGAACAATATTCCATTAATTCTTACGTAGTTGCATGGTTAGCTATAGTGGCTCTTTTCCTTGTTGCCCGCCACCTTCGTCGTCCCACCTCCAAACTCAACCTGCCTCCTGGCCCTAAACCATGGCCCATCATCGGCAACCTCAATCTCATGGGCACGCTGCCTCACCGTTCTGTCCATGAACTCTCTAAACAATACGGCCCAATCATGCACCTCAAATTTGGTTCCAAAAGTGTTGTGGTGGGATCCTCGGTCGAGATGGCAAAAGTATTCTTGAAAACTATGGGCGCCAACTTTGCTTGTCGCCCAAAGACCGCTGCAGGAAAATACACCGCCTATAATTACTCCGACATAACATGGTCCCCTTATGGAGCTTATTGGCGACAAGCACGTAAACTTTGTGCTGTGGAGTTGTTTGGTGCAAAACGGCTAGATTCATACAAGTACATTCGAGTGGAGGAAATAAAATCGCTTATAAAAGAGGTTCATAAGTCATCAGGTGAAGAAATTGTGTTGAAGGATCTATTAGCAACGTTGAGTTTGAATGTGATTAGTCGGATGGTGTTGGGGAAGAAATATTTGGACGAAAAGGTGGTGGAGAAATCGATGGTGAGTGGTGATGAGTTTAAGAAGATGATTGGTGAGTGGTTTTTGTTAAGTGGGGTGTACAACTATGGGGACTGGATACCATGTATCGGTTTCATGGACCTTCAAGGGTATGTGAAGAGGATGAAGGCGGTGAGCAAGAAGTTTGATCTGTTTCTTGAGCATGTGTTGGACGAGCACGATGCAAGGAGGAGAATGGAGGCGGAGAATTTTGTCCCGAAGGACATGGTTGATTTGTTATTGCAGAGTATGGATGATTCCACTCTTGAAGTTAAGCTTGAGAGACATCGCGTCAAGGGATTTACACAGGTACACTACCCGTCATCTTATGTTTTCGAAATTCATTTAAGACAATACATTTTTTGAGAGTAATGAGCACTTTTTTACATGACCAACATAGTCTTAAACATCGTATGTTTGCAATTCTTTTAATTATAGGACTTGCTTGCTGGTGGAACGGACAGTTCAGCTGTAATAGTGGAATGGTCAATTGCGCAACTCCTAAAGAAACCAGAAATTTTTAAAACGGCAACAGATGAGTTGGATAAGGTGATAGGTCGAGATAGATGGGTGGACGAGAATGACATGCACAACCTTCCGTACATAAGGGCAATTGCTAAGGAGACATTAAGGTTACATCCAGTGACACCAATGTTAACTCCAAGAAGGACACGCGAGGATTGTGAAGTTGACGGTTACGATATTCCAAAAGACACATGTATCATGGTCAACGTATGGGCCATAGGAAGGGATCCGACGTTGTGGGATAAACCAGACGAGTTTTGTCCCGAGAGATTCATTGGAAAACAAATAGATGTGAAAGGTAATAATTTTGAGTTATTGCCGTTTGGTGCAGGGCGAAGGATGTGCCCTGGTTATACTTTAGGACTAAAAGTTATCGAGTCAAGCTTGGCTAACTTGCTTCATGGATTTAACTGGAAACTACCGAGTAAAATGACAGGAGATGATTTAGGGATGGATGAATTATTTGCGTTGTCGACTACTAAAAAAATCCCACTTGTTACTGTTGCTCATCCAAGGCTTCCACTCGAAATGTACTAGTTTTGATCATATTTGATTTCTTGCAGCTACTGTATGTCTGTATGCTGAAAGTTAAAGCTATAATTATCTCATGATACCATAATGTTTGTGCAAAGAAAGCTTTATAATTAATAAACTTATTTAGTTAATTAGGTCTTGCCTATAGTTAAGAGATTTTGATGTCTCTTTGTTATCTTAAAAGGGTTATTCTATTGACTAGTATGGTATTCGCGTAAATCAGCGATCGACTAATAGTTTTGGTGATTTTTATATTGGGGACTTGGGGTTTTTGAATAGTATTGACGATTTCCAACGATAATAGTGTAAGGGATCGAGAAAGTAATGTGAGAGAGATTGCGACATAAGAGCGGAAAATTGAAGAAGATGATGCGGTTGAGATGGGTTTGAAGCGAGGGTTGTAACAGCAACATACCCAATCCCGGCGGGGTATGGGTTTGGAATGAGGTTTGCACTTTGTGTAAATGCTTAATAAATTAGTACAGATATAGGGCAAAATTTCCAGAAACCACGACTCAAAAACAATGTACCCGAATCGGCCAAGCGTGTATGGAGAGGTGGAATGTATACAAATCCTATGCCTTCTCTTGTATGGTTTGATCATCCCCGACCACCTGAAAGCGTGAATCTTGGTACTAAGAGTATGTGTTATGTGTGCGATAACAAGGATAACTATAAAGACATAAGACGAAAAGCAACATCATATTTTGATAGGAATAAGCTTTCTATCCCCATTACCAAAAATAAAGAGAAAATAAACGAGATGAAATATACTCCCGAATCATGAATCGAACATTCTAATCGATGCTGGTACCGTTTTCGGGACGGCAGCTAATTTGCACCGATTTATGCACAAAAAACTGAAAGTGCACGTCGTCATACGACCGTATTGGTTTTTACACACACCCCTATGGTTCGTTTCACAGTTCTGTGCCTTCTGGCATAAAGTTTCAATATGGCTGTATGGCTTGGGCATACGGTCGTATGCTCTCTGGCAAGAAAGAAAACATGACACAACAGGAAATTGTAGTGTCAATATTTGAAGGACTGTCAAGTTTCTGTGTCATTTTTCAGTTGTAGAATACCCAAAATAGATGGTTCAAGTTCAAAAAAAGAAGACAGCTTTTAAGTACAGGGTCGAATCAAACAGATAGTCAACTAGTTTGACTCGCTTAACCCGTTTCCATATTTCACTAACTTCTATGAATTCACGCATTTGCACGTTAGAGACAGTATAACCCAAATAGACCGATCTACACAATCACCATCTTACTTCACAATCAGTCAAAATTTCTAGCACAAAGCAAGCATATCAAGCTTGTATCAAGAAGACCCCTAAATGGAAAAGTAATTTGACATTAAAATTTCAATGAATATAATCAGCACAATACAACATATTCGTTACAGCTTCTAGGAAAGAAGCTACACTCAGCATATCATTTCCCCCTTATCGTTCAAGAATTCTGGCAGCAAAATTCTTGGCAATGATGGTTCCATCCTTTTCTATGACAGTTTATCAAGTTAATAAAGAAACCAACCACAAACCAATTTTTGAGTAGAAAAAGACCGAACTCCCCAAGGATGATTAGAACAACAAAGGGTCAAGATTCAGCTTTCCGTTTCAGCCTCATTTAGGCTGCAGCATCTCAGTTTCAAAGCTTGCTTTCGCGGGTCCACGAGAAAAGATATAATTATCAACTCTCAGTAGGCAATGAGCTTGTTTTGCATACGTCACCACGACATAATGGGCATATCCTGTTTCATAAACCGAATTCAACTTATTTATGTTAGATGTTTGACTAAAAAAGGTTAAGCCTTTTTTAGAGATCCATCAATGAATCCAGATAGCTTTTAAGAGTATAACACTGATGTTCGGGTAAGATAATTTGTACGACCATTTAGTCATCTACGAGGTTTAGCAAGAACCTAACGCACATGCCTTAAAGCATATATAGGCATGTTGATTCCAACTCGTTTATGCAAGTATAAGAATAATCTTATGATCATATTTAAGATATTAACCATTGCTATAATGCAAAATAATAGGAGACAACAAAATGTTAGTGGGCCAACACAACCCGACCCGTGTTTCCATGCCTAAAAATGACCCATTTGACCGTTTTGTCACCTATAACGAAAAGTATGTAAGGACCATCCAAAATGCATGTTTTAATACTGCTCAAGGTTCGTGTGGAGGCTGCCAGCAATTTATTTGCCTTTGAACAACATATCAAATGAAACAGTTTTGGGGAACAAACACAGAAAAATAGATATATTTGATATGAATATGAACGAAAAATACACCTGTGAATTTCTTTGAGCCATTTGTCAACACATAATTTATGAAACTCGTGATGGCAAGGGAGAACCCGGACTTCATCTCCATCCTCATATTCAACAAGGCAAATGTAACACCTGCATACAGCAAAAGCAATGATTACTGTTACCACAATATCAAGGGTAAAGAATAACATATAATACTTCAATACTTTATCAACATACAAATTTTTGAGATATCTATGAAAATTCCATTGTTCGCTTTTTAGAATGATTTTAAGTTTACCTGTTTGCCAATTCTTAAGATTACATATTAACAGGTCATAATAATTCAGATGGAACAGATTTGTTAACTTAGTAAGGATTCATTCTTAGATATAATAAGCGACAGTCATATAAAACTCTAGCTAGCCCAAAATCTGACAGACAGCTCGATTTCTTCCTATCTACACAAGAATTGACCGCCGATTAATTGCAGCATTGTTGCCACAATGCAAAGTAGATGAAAAAAAAGAAAAAAAAAACCCTACCTTTTGCAAGAATGCAGGGTTTTGGATAAGATGTGCAAGTAGAATGTCTTTTTGCACAATTTGTCCCAAAAAGCTCATTTTAACAGCATGTGAGTGTTTCTTTTAAACGTTACAAGCTCACTCACACAAAGTGTATTGCATTTTCTATATTTGCAAAGGTATCATAACCTTTTTGCACAATGTTCCCCAAAGGCTCATTCTTACAACATGTATTATTTCTTCTACATTCTCGCAAGCATGCTCTTACAGACAGTAGACATATTTTACAAGAATGATAATTTGCTTACAACCAAAAAAAAGTGTGGTTATTAGGAAAGTTAATCATCACCAACTTCACATATGGCTTAACACCAAGTGAAGCATCATCTACCAACATAAAACTTTATATACAAAATTATTAATACGGGGCTATGTGCATGTGAACATAAACATAACAAACCCCTTATTCCATCCTTTATCTATTTTTAAATCTTGCTAGGTATAACACAATGTCAAGTTAATGCACACATATAGCGATCAGCACATTTCACAATAAACTAACCACAGGGAGATAGACGCCTACGCACCAAGTCTCCACAACTTGGGGAGAATCTGGGTATCAATAATTTCGTTGCATTTTGCAACTATCCCGTTACTAAAAAGTAAAAACCTTGTTATAAGTGTATAAACTAAATTCTAAATTATCTTCAATTCCAAGAATAATGCATTCATTTTAAAGGTTTGAAGTAATAATCAAACTTTGATTGTCAAACTAAAGACGTTCATATCAGTTTTGAGATCACAAGTGTTTTTATTGACCTCAACTATCAGATTTAACTTCTTTGTTAAAGCATATAGAGCAATTAAGAATTAAGATGTACTCTAAAATATAAACATACTGTGCATCATCTTCGTATGATTTCTTTGGCAAATTGCGGTATAGTTTAACAGGAAGTGCCTCCACAACTTCAACGGGAGCAGGAACTGATCCAATCGAAGACAATGCAGGTCGAGATGAAGAAACTACAGATTGCTGGTGAATTTCATCCAAAACCTAATTTAAATAAGTCCACTAGGTTCAACTCATACAAAATTATACTTAAAAACTGAAATATAAAACAACCATCCTTAAGAAACATGACATCACCTCAAATAGAGCTTCAGCCAATAAGACGATTCTTGATATACTACCCCTAGCATTGGCACTATCAATTGAATCTTGATTACTAAGACGACATGTGCAATGCCCTGTCCGATGCTGACCCGACAGTATACAAGACCTTTCATGACCAGATAGATTCTCAAAACGACTCCCCATCCTCTGCAATGCATGAACCTAAAGCAAAGCAAAGCAAGTCAATATATAAACTTTTGAGTATCCCCATAGAATCATGTGATACTATCCAAATATGATAAGCTAAAATACAAATCCAAACACCCCCTAAGACATAATCTGATAAACACTTCATTATAAAGTAATGGGGGTACCTGTGATCTTATTCTTCTTCTTCGTTCAAGAAAGTTTGACCTATGTTCCAGAAGGTTAGCATAGCTGCTGCTGTCTCTCGAACCTAAATTTTCAACTTCAAATTCATGATTCCCGTACAAAGAGTTGGTCATGGCGGATATAGAATAACTGGAAGAACTTGCGGGAGTCGTCACATTCTCATTAGACGAACGTGATTCTGTTTCACGAACATCACTCCCACTCGTAACTTCCTGTTCTTGTTGAAATGGAAAAGATGCTAATTCAGGAAACGTCGGTCTTTGAAGGACTCGGTCACGTAATCTTCCAACACTTAAAGTTCTACTAAACCTAACATTTTGTTCAACAGGCTCTCGCGCTTCCATTCTTCTATTCCTATTAGATTCGATACCATTGTTATTATCATACCGACCCAACTCACGAATAGAACTGGCATCACTATTATCAGAATCAGAATCGTCATCTCGATGTTCAGGAGACATTGGCATTAAACATGATGGAAAAATGTCACACCCTTGACGAGTTTTACTTTTATTTACAGAACGATTTGATTGAATATCATCGTTTGATATAACTGAGCTTGTGGAAGATTCTGGATATGCTCTTGAGGAATGCGAGGAGCGTGAGCTTGTATTACCAGGAAAGATATTAAACCGAGAAAGGAAACGACTTGAACGGTTACGTGAAGAACCACTTCCGCTTCTTGATACACTGCCACTCAGGCTTGATTCACCCCATTCACCAAGATGTGTTTCGGAATGTTTACAAGCTCTTTTATCAACGCGTTTCATTTTACTACCTTTGGACTTTGATGTACTCACGTTTGAACGATTTTGTTCAATAACAGTTTCTTTAACCTGGTGATCAGTTACCTAGGGAGTTCAAAACATATCATATAAGAAACACTCAATCAACTATCAATTCATCTATAAAGCAACAAAATATTCATAGAAAAGCAACCACACGTTCACGCAGCATTGCATACTCAAAATAATTATCAAATTATTACATTTTCAAGTAGCAGCACAATCCGTTTCTATCGTTTAGGAATAACGAAACTAACGCTTATTATTTAGGGGGAAAATAATCAGTTTAGAAGTAGCTGCAACAAAACTGATTCTCATGATGTGGAAATAATAGCATATAGGTCATTTTACATCTTTACTCGACTACAAATGATTACCAAAACCTGAAACCACGTAAGCTGTAAAAGTGCCCTAGTACTACTATAGGGGTGTTCGGGATTTGCTTATTTAAGTGTTTATTTTTAATCAGATACGCAGCATTTTTTTGTTTACGTATAACTGCTTATTTGTATTTTTAACTTGAAAATAAGGAAATGTGCAATTAAGCAAGATATAAGCAATCCCAAACACCCCCTATTACAAGTTATTAACTGATTCTAATAATTCTGTATCACATAATCACTTCCAAAACACAATGCTAAACACCACCTCAAGCTCGCACCAAACACCCATTTATTTCACTCCACTAATCGACTAAATTTCAAGAATCACTAGCTTATACACAAATGATAAAACCCTCCACTCATCTCCACATCTCTTAATCACTCACCATTCACCTATACCCCGTTTTTTTTCTTCTGACTTGACATTGCGAGCCAACTAATCCCAGGGCAACTACCCTTTTGGATAGCCCAGAGTCGGCGCCAGTAAACCTCCATGGCCACAAGGGGATTAATTTTCTCCCCGTTGGATTTGAAACCTTGACCTCCGCTTTGGAAGACTCGTTATCTTACTGTTGGGTCACCCCTTGTGGTTCTATACCCCGTTTTTTTATTATAAATACAAAGCCATGACGGACACGGTGGTCACTCAAACCAACCGAAAAATGCGAGCCATTGGTCAACTACGAGTAGTCTAATTAATCAAAAACCGTATATTATACACCAATCAACACACAAAATAACAGCATTTGTTAATCACTGTATTAAACTTACTAATGTACACATTCACCATAATACCAAAACCAACAAAATGCATACTTTATTTAAAAAAAAATCAAATAACCATAACCAAAACCTGTTCATTATCATGATGAGTGACGTCATCATTATCATCAATATCACTATCAGCATTAAAAGAAGAGGAAGAAGAAGAAGATCTGTTGATGATACAGTTATCTTGAAAAACATTTCTTGAAACACTCCTTCGACTCTCCGCTGACGTCACCACTTCCCTAGATTTACTGCTACTCGACCCCATCTCTCTTCCAAACTAATCTAATATAAAATACACAGCTAATGAAATGACTTCATTTTTTGCTTTGTTTCAGATCCAAATTTGGTTAGTGGCATTGTCAAGTGGAGAATGTGGAGATAGGGTGGCGCGTGGCGCGTGAGATGGTTGGATTTGAAATTGATAGATAGATAGATTTGTGTTGTTGTACAAACCGCAGAGAAGTGTGTTTGATACTTTGTTTTGTTTTACGGTACAAAGTACAAACTACTAACAAAATTGGATCTTCTGTGTAAAAACATGTATCTATCAAAATAAATACTACATTAGTAAATGTTTTACTCAATTTTACAGATGTTGCATTGAAAACCTGTTTCGATCTTAAGGGCATCGACCATGATAAACCTATTAAAAGGTTTATAAAGTTGACACCTCATGCAATGTCATTAATTTTTAAAGTTTTTCATATTATAAACCTCATTTTACTATAGATGAAGCTTTTGATTGTTTATAAACTTGTCATCTAATGCAATGTCATTAATTTTTAAACCTCTTCAAAATCTTAGACCTTTTCATGCCACCTAGACTTGAAACAGTTGTCCACTATGGTGTAAAAAATTTTGAACCTCTTCAAAATTTCTTAGACCTATACTTAAACCACCATAGTGGATGCTCTAAAAACTCATCACATTTTAGTAATCCTAGTTATAAACTTTTTCTATTAAGTCCACTGGAGGGTGTGTTTGAGGGGTTTCTCTCGTCATATCAGCTTCACAAATTTTAAAAATATTTTTTTGTATTTTCTCTCAATTTTCCTTCAATCATTGCAACACCCTCTTTTTTACATTAATTTCTTTTATACTTTTTATCATTTAAAATCACTTAAATAGCACAAATACACACTCACAAGATAATAAACAATTGTTTCTCTCTTCTTCTCTCTCATCAAAATAATAAGCTTTGTCTATGAAGTTGCAATAACGTGTCTACGTCTTGATATTTGATGTGAGGTAAATATAACAATGGTTTTGTATTCTTGATATAATGCTTATGCATTATTTATAGTTTATTGATGTCAAATTATGGTCTTTTAAAGTGTGTTGGTACTTGATTATTTTAAAGCAGTAAAACAAGTACATCTTTGTAAGCGATGCCAAACACTATGCAGTTTAAGAAGGGCAATCATAAACACCACCTTATTGAACGTTGATAAAACTTTTTGAGTGTTTTGATATACAAGTGTTTATGCCATTGTAATATAGTCACTTTGGATTGGTAAGTGCCTGCTTGATGTAAGTTTGCCATGAGACCTTTTTCATTGTAAGCTTACTGAAATTGATTATTTCAGGCTAGCTTTAACATCGCATTGTCATTACTAAAGTTATGCTAGCTTATGTACATGAAAGAGATATACTTATGTTGGTGTCTTCAATGATACCACTTGAAGCTTATCATGAATAAGTTTATACGACGATAAAGAAGTGAAAAGATTCGGCATATGATTCAACTTTTTAATCCTTACTCGTGTGAAAAGATAAAGAGTTGGTAACATTATCTATTTCAAGTTTGGTGATTGTTATTCAAAATGTTCCACAATTTTGATATAAATATCTATCAAACAACGTTCTCTTCTTAGTTTATATTAAAAAAAACTTATAAAATATTACACAGGTCTTAAACTAATAAACTTGTTTATCTCTTCTTCTCTCTCTCTTCAAAATCACTTTTTCTCTCTCTATCATCTCTCGGGACTTAACCCCGCAAAAAAATATGTTGATTTTCCAGAAGTGAATGAACTGGTGGTCCCGCTAGGAAATGAGGAAATAATTGATTCACGTTGGTTTTCCTTTGTCTACACTCACTACACGAACCTATAAAATAGAAGTTTTGGGTAAATGTGATTGAGATAGTGACGTTATATGTAACGTGACAAGAAAGGATGATGTAACATGTTAATGTATAAATTGTGGAAATACTGTAATAGATACATTGAATGTAAACATAATTTGAGAAATACGTTTTATTTACCTATCTAGAACTTTTATTTTACACCATTTAAGTATTAAGTTTTAAATGCTCTTTACATTTAAAATATATGTTAACAATCAACATAAATATGTAATAAACACAAACTAATGCGTATTTTTAATATGCAAACTTATATTCTTTATGTTTGTCTTTTCGTCACTATTAATACGCATATAAATACATACTTATATTTTTACATACTTAAAACACCAACTAATATTGTTAATTGTTTGATTTCATGTTGATTACAAGACAATTTAGTTAGCTTTCAACAATAAAGTTTTATGACACATATTTACATATTTTTACATATTAAGCATGCATTCATTACATTCTCGTTTTTATCATGTAACTATCTCGTCCATCAAATGGGTCGGAAAATCTAGTTTGATTATCTTGATTTGCATTTACATTTTAGCCATATAAAAGTTATTGTATTGATTGTGATTATGAAAATGTTAGTGACAAAATGTACTTTTATTTAGACTACGGGGTAATGGTCATCTCTGAATTACTTTTCACATTCGTCATTTGATCTATCCCTTAATCATTCGTCTATGTAATTATTATAAAAACCTTACATTTACCAGGATACCCGGCCCGACTTCGTTCGGTCCATACCTGCAAATCCGCCCAACTCCGCCCGGTTCATACTCGGCCCAGATCCAAAACCGCTCCAGGCACTAGGATGTGTTCGGGCTGTGTGTGTAAGCCGACCCGTGAGGTGGTGAATAACTTTTTTTGTTCTACACGTGCCCTCATGACACATCGTATCTACCAATTTCTATATATAATTATATAATATATAAATATAATATAAATATATATAATAATATATATATATATATATATATATATATAATATAACAACATCGTCTCTCTCTAGAAATCCAGTAGAGCACCGGCACAGTGGAGAAGACCGCCGCATCCATAAATCTATTACCGCTCTTTGAATAAATCAAGCTATCCATATTGGTTAGGATTAAAAGTAACATAATTAATCAAAAAACCTAAAATTCTCTTTTCTATGGGCGAAAAAACGGCTCCCTCTATTCCATCAATTCTGATCGCATAATCTTCTTCTTTCTTGATCCGAATATCATATAATACTCTTGTTTAATCTGTTAATCTTATGATATAAATGATTAACCAAGATTTCCTTTAGTTTGATTGATGTTCTCTAAAATTTTAGGGTGCGATCTCTCATTTAGGGTTTGGTGTTTTTTCGTACTTAGTGGATCTTTATTAATTCTTATCGACTTTCATTATGGAAGTCAGATAGTCCTTCGTGTATTTATATTATTGCCTTCCTTCAAAGGTTTTTTGTGATGAGATAGACGTGGATCTCATAGCTGATGTGTTGATCTTTTAGTTTTCTTTGTTTAGGATTTTTTAGGTTTCGTTTTGCTTGTTGCAGTCAAGAATGTCGAATACAAGTGATAAGGGTACTACGTTTGGAGATGGTGGCCTGCAAGGGTTTTGGTATAGCAGCTTAGAAGTTAGTCCAAAGGTTAGAACATCCTCTCCCTTTGGTTTCTTCTTCCGTCTACTATTATTAACGTGCCCCCGAGAACTGTAATAGTATTGATGTTGCTGCCACTTTTGGAGTTCCATTAACTACTGTGGGTGACTTGCAAAAGTTAATTAATGATATTGATGCTGGTAAACATGATGAGTTATTATCTGAGTTACTAAATGGAAGGATCGTATGGAAACTCTTGCAAGCATTTAGGTTCTATATTTAATTCAATTAAGGTTAATCGTAATAATGCGATGTAATCATGTTGTAAGGTTTCATTAAGCTAGATGATTCAATTAATCTTAATGTTATGAATCACAATACCCTAAGTTGGACCCATCGTTCAGTCCTGTATGACACCAGCAAGTCAACATCTTAGGCTTGGAGTTGCGGGGAGGAAGTGCAAAGGACCAACCAATTTAATCCACTTTTCGTACCTTATGCTGATCCCGTATTTTATGGTGTTAACATCTCTATTCCTCGTAAAGTTGTTGAAAAGGTTAGTACTCGCTTTGAACACACTCTATATGGCTACTTTATTGGAAAGAGAATGGCGTTTCCGGTTGTTGAATATTATGCTAGGAACAACTGGGCGAAACATGGGCTGAAAAGGATTATGATGAATTCCAAAGGCTTCTTTTTCTTTAAATTTGATTCCCGGGCTGGTTTAGAGGCTGTTCTGGAGGGTGGTCCTTGGTTGATTCGTAAATCTCCGATCATTCTCAAGAAATGGTCGATGGATACTAGATTTCTCAAAGAAGAATTGACTCGTATTCCGATATGGGTTAAATTGCATGATGTTCCTATTCAAGTTTTTGAAGAGGAAGTATTGAGTCTAAATTGATACGTTCATTGGTAAACCTGTTATGCTTGATTCATACACAAGCTCCATGTGTAATGATTCGTGAGGTAGGAGTAGTTTTGCTCGGTGCTTAATTAAGGTAAATTCAGATGCTAATCTCGTGGATGTTGTTACTATTGGTATTCCATCTCTTTCTGAGGATGATTTAAAACCAAAGAAAACAGCATGTTAAGTATGAATGGAGGCCCGCCCCAGATGTGATACATGTAAGATTTCTTGGGTCAAGTACATGACTATTGCCCTAAAAAAGTGAGGTGAGTCCTCCAATTGTGCTATTCTAATGTTTGTTACCCTTAATAGGCAGTAGAAAGACTAATGATGGTTTCCAAACGGTGGGTAAAACAAAGAAGAGGAAAGGTAAGTCCAAGTCTACTAATGGCGGTCAGTTTACTGGTCCTTCGGTTAAACATAATGTTAGATATGAGCCTAAAGCGACTACAAGTGCACCAAAGAAGGGAACTACTTATGTGGGTTATACATCTCAATCGACACCTATGTTGAAGACGACTGGTAATTCATCTAAGAAAGATAATCTCTCCATGTCTAATTCTTTTTCTGCCTTAAATGAAGAAGAAGAAGATGTGGAAAATGTGTATGATGAATCGGCTAACTTAATTCAAAACACAAAAGCTGGTGGAAGTTCATCTTTCACGGCTGCTGTTGGTTAGCTTGTTTAGTTGTGTTATGTGTTCTAGTTGCAATTAGTTGTTTCTAGAGTTGTAAGAGTTTATGGCATGTCATAAGCTCTAGTTTTAGGTGTTTATCAAGCTGTTTAGCTTGAGGTTAATGTGGTACTTCAGCCACATTCCATTTGTACTTAACTTTTTTCGGTTTTAATATACTTTACCGGGGTAACCCTTTACCCAAAAAAGTAACATAATTAATTTTATGATTCACTGAGTTTTTTCTATATGGATTCAGTAAAAGTGTCGAGGTTTATCAATCGTTACAAAAAAACCAACACAAAACACTTTCACACGATATATCTAAATATTATATGGTATGCGCTTTGATGTGGTTTGAGCGTTTTGCATCTCGCCGAAAAAATTACACACTATCGGTAAGATGGGAATTAGATGATGGTTTAATATATGTTAGTTTTAAACGATTGTATGCATGTTGCTTAATTTACAGTATTTGTTAATGGATCTGTTTTGCTTATGCTTTCAGCTTAGTAGATATGGCTCGGGATTGATAGAAGCTATTTTGGTTGGTAGCATTATTTTTGTTTTCACGTTGTACCCTCATGAGTTGAAGCATAATTTTAGACAACACTGAGTTAACCTGCGATGGATGTCACCCACGCTATAGTGTCTTCGATGCCACAAATCTCGTCGTTGACGTTGTTCATAGTGTGTGGCGATGTTGATCGGTGTGTGACAATGACCAGTTTGGGTGGGTGATTAATGTGAACACAGATGTTGGGATATGTCCATATCATAAATAAATATACGGCCATAAGTATATGAGCCTATGGGGGCACACGCGTTTACACAGAGGATACGTTTATTAATGTAATTAATATTTTTATTAATTATATTAATATATTTCACGAAATATTAAATGGTCGAACAAGAAAAGAAGGAGGGGTCCGAATGTCGTTTCTAGTAAACAAGAGGAGGTGTTTGAGTATGACTTGGAGAACAAGTCTTGAAGCTATTTATACACTCCTAAAACTTCATAATATGATACGATATATATTCATAACCCTATAAATCTATACGGATGATTTTTACTTGTAAAAGAAAAAAGCATACGTGTGATCCATGATATATTCCTATCCATTCGGTTGATTAGTCAATGGCATGAATGCCATGCATACTGTATCATGCATGCATATTTACATATGCATTACTCCTTTTCTTATTTGTGTTGACAATCGATTTTATATCCCTTGTGGGATTTGATATCATGTGACGACAAGATCTAAAAATGAACAAGGTGTTCGGTTGTTTTATTCGTGAAGAAAGGACTAGCATCCTAGCGTATATCGGTGACGTGTAGTGTGTGCACACCATAGAGGTTATCTACTTTGGTAACTTATTTAGTTTGCGTGGTATTCGATTTATACACACACGTATATTCAAGACGGTGTATTCGTTAATTGCTAAAAGGTACGCGTTCTTGATCCTTTTGTTAATTGCATATTCTATACGTGTTTATGTTTTCCGCTGCGTATTCGTGATATATTTAATGGTTAAATAGATGTAAAAACCCAACAAATGTGAATGTTGGTTTTTTAGGGAATTGGAATTCAGTTATGTAAACTGAATCCTTTGCTGATGCTGCCTTGCATTTGCGTGCGCCTGTTATGGAGGGTGAATTTTAAAATTATGGTTGTTTGTTGTTTGCGTGCTTTACTCTCACGTGTTTGGAAAACAGATGGAGGGGAAAAGGAGGATGCCGACCTACATTTGGCAATTGGCTTATAAACATAAATATTAAGTTGCTTATTCGCTCAATGCGTGTTGCTAAACCCTCTTTTTGGTGGCGTATTGTTACTGATTATTACACGTGAAAAATAGCAACATCGATTGTGGCAGGCTGTGATGAGTCTCAACGGCTTTCATGAAGATGAGACCATTCGTATCTTGGCGAGGCGACCCACTATGGTCGCAGCCATGGCGGATGTGTCCTCTTTAATATGTTGTTAGCCTGTATGAGCCTCCTATACAACAATTCGATTAAGATTACCACATCCTTTGGTGATTCTGAAGTCGGAGATAGATCGTACCTATGTGATGGTTACGAAATCACTGTTATTGAGGATGACGAGGCCCCGACAAAGAGACCTGTGGAGTTTGAAGAGGCTGTAAGCTTTATGAATAAAATAAAGGTGGCTCTTACTTCCTTATTTAGTGAATTAAGCAACAATGTCTATAAACTTATCAATATAATTATCTAATCTCTCTTATGAAGAAACGATTTCAAAAAGATCATGTATACTAATAGGTATATTTTAGTAAGCTTAAAAATTTATATGTAGCAATAGTGATTACGATTATGGCGGAGCAAAAGTGAACCCAACTGGTCCAACCAAGTCGACTCCTACTCAGTTTGGTTTTTGGTTTTGTATGTTTACGACTTTTGGTTTCGGCTCGGGCCAAAACCAAGAAAATTAACCCTAAACCATCCAACATGAACTAACTGGCACAAAACCAAACCGACCGAGTCACTTTCGTTTGGTTCTTGGTTCACGCCCTTCTACAAAATTGGTTCGGGTCGGCTTTTATCCGATGCTCAGCCCCATTTACAATTGACATCGTTGATTTGATTTGCATTTCTTGGTTACCGTTTGTGATATGTGCAGGTTGCCTCATTCTTTGATGATCATCCAGATCTTCTTTGTGAGTTCTCGAGATTTTTGCCAGAAGCTTCAGCTTCTGCATCCACATACTAGGCGTCTTTACGAAATTCTTATCAACGATATGATGAACGAAGCCCAACTGCAGTACCACTCGGACCAAGACAAATGGATAAGGTAGCGTGACTAATCAAATATTGGTCATTTGTGTATATACTCTCTTGACTATCTGAATGAACTAATTTTCAAATGAGTTAGCTGCTAATTGCTTATTCGTTGCTAAAATAAGAAAACTAGACCGAATTCGCGTTTCTTTCTGCTGGTAGTGTGGATATATGAATTTAAAGCTTTGTTTTTCACCTCACATGATGGCGGATCATTGGTAACAGGTGAACAAGTTAGAAACTACAACTTATAATTATTTTGGAGTTCATCAGGATAAAAATTGTTGAAAAATTATAGCAACATTAAATACAACCACCAATGTTTAAAAATTGTTCCGGGGGTTTGTGGCATACAGAGGGAGGGATGAATCTAATGTACATATTTCAGATTCATTGAATAAATGTATAGATGTTTGAGCAGATGCCGTGTTTAAAATAGCATGCCATGTTTAAAATATGATTATACATAATGCCATGTTTAAAATGCAAAACTATTGAAGTCAGATTCATTATATAATGTTATATTTGTAGTATATGATATTGTTGGTTGTTTGATATACTTTATACATAATGCCATATTTAAAATCGCAAAGATAACATACTAATGTTATCTATGCAATATATCTTGAAGATAACATACTAATGTCATGCTTAAAATTCATTATATAATGTTATCTTTCTAGTCAGATTCATTAGATTTGGGTCATCAATATACAATATACCTTGAAGTCAGATTCATTATATATGCGTTTCTTGGGTGTTGGACGTAACGGCTATTTGGTTCTGCATTGGTTTTCATCATTGGTAATGAAAGATTTAGCCCAACCATTGTTTCCTGTGGTAATTCAAGATACATGTTCTTGAAGATGGTGTCTTTCCAGACGGGACAGTGCTAAAGAAAAGAAGAAATGCGCCAAAGAAGACTAAATAGGAATTTGGGCTTGATGATTTTGAATTTGGATCAGCGAGGCAAGAGTTGTACTACATGGACTCTTTAATTTGGTTTTATTGCAATTTAAACATAAAAGACATCCATATGAAAAACATGAGTTCAATTATAGAACTTTGAAGTTGTACCACATGCATCCTTTTTCATGAACCAAACGCCAAACCCATTTCAACATCAACAACAACGACGCCCACGAACCGTCTCGCAGCGAAGCGCGAGTCTACCACCTCGTTGTTCACAATTTACCTATAGAGTACTATTAAATACAATATATATATATATATATATATATATATATATATAATAATATTAAAAAAATATATTATAATATATATAATATATATATATATAAAGTGAGAGGATCCAGTGAGAAGTGAAAATTAAAAATAAGAAGTGTGAGAAGTGACTAAAATCACATTTGAGATGCAAACGCACTTTTCATTAATGCATTTTCTATTCAACAGATGCATCAATAAAGAGTTACCGAACGTATATTTGATGTATAGAGATCATCTAAATATAAGTCGATCTGCATCTCGGATAATGCGTATTAAAGTTACTCCTTAGTCCTTCTTAATTTTAAGAAAACTCTTATTTGATCATACCTATATATATATATATATATATATATATATATATATATATATATATATATATATATATATATATATCTATATATATATAACGATAGATAATGCGGTCGCGCGTTGCGGCAAAGCATTTAAGAACACAAATATTTTTTAAACAACCAAATCTGAAACAGAACTTATGACAACTAAACAAATTCATTCACTTCGTACAAACAAAGAACAACATTTCAACATTGTTCGCCAAAATCATCTAAACCTTTACATATAAATCCACAAAAGGTGTGAATTGGCGAGAACACTCTGACCCCCTGTCATTGTCCACCTCACAAGGAATAGCTCCGATAACTCTCTTGGCCAAATGAGGCACCAACTAGAGTAGGCAAAAGCCGAGACTCGAACCCTTGACCTTTTATACACAAACTCTCTCTAGTGGGCCCATGGATTTTTCTAAAGTCAGTACCAACACAGTCAAAGCCTTTTGGTACCTTTGAGTGGCTTATATCACTACTTCTACAAATGAAGTTAAACCAAATATTAGACGACATAATGAACGGCTCATATCTGCTACTTCTACTAATAGCATACCATAAGAAACATGATGTTGTACGAACTTTGATACACAAAGAAGGAAATTTTGCGAGACATAAAAGTGGAGCAAAATAGTTACGGGTCAAACGAGGTCGTCTTTTCTCAGCACTTGTATATCATCTTCAGTGAACTTGTGCATAAACGTTCTCCTCAAGAGTCTCAAACCTTATTATAAGACAAACTGTAACACCCCAACACCGGGTTATAAGTATCTAATTACGAAAAGGCCATTGGGTAAGTTTGACTATGACTTTATTAGTTAGAATGTATTACATGATTGGTTGGTCAAACTCGATAGTCAAACCTAGAGTCAAATGTATAAGTTATATTTGTTATAGAAAGTTAATGTGGCCAACTAGGAAGAAAGAAGACTTGAGGGACCAAAGGTGTTAAGTGGCCAAACTTTCACCCAACTCATATCTAGAAATTCTTGGACTTTCCATAAACTTCTCCATTTGTGTGGTGTCGTGTGATATGTGTTGACCCAAGACAAGAAATAATAGAAGGAAAGCTCCACCTTTGATGATTTTGTGAAGATATTAGAGTTCCAATCTAAGTATAGGAGTCATAGCAATAATCTACCTCAAGTAAGTACCTTTAATCTTGAGTTAATTGAGAATTATGAATTAGGGTTCTTGAGATAATTTGGAGGTTTTGGGTAGAAGGTGTTTTAAAGCAATCTAATGAGTTTATAGTAATTATGGGTTAAGTTATATTTAATTAAAGTTAGTAATTTTGTGGGTTTTCATCATATGATCATATGATGATTAGAGATGTTGAAATGTAAGCTAATGGTTGTATAAACCATTTTTATAGGGTGTTAATTATGTATATAGTATTTATGAATTGTGTTATGGTTTAGGAAGCAAGAATGATGATGATGATGCTTAATAAACTTAGCTTGGAGCCAAGGTAAGAAAAATGATTATAACATGTTGTTATATTGAGTTTTGATATATATAAGTATTATGTGTATGATTGTGCTATGGAATAGGATGTTAGGGTTTATGGTGTTTGGATTAACCAAAAATAAGGAGCTAGTTTGACATAACTAGCCAAGTATATGTTAGACTAGTATGGAACTAGTTAAGGTATTTGAAGACCAGGTGAGTTGTTATAAAGATGGTTAAAGTATTGATATATGTGTTATAATGTGGATGATTATGGTTTAAGTGCTTTATGCAAGCAATGTTATGATTTAGTCCGTTGGACTAGAATTTAGATGAATACGATGCTTATATGGATGAATGATGTATAATGCTATGTCATATCCGTTTTACTTATTAAGAATTATCGTTTACCATTATAGTTGTACATGTTTTATAGGTTCTTGCGGTGAAGGTAATGCTTGGATTAAGGCGTAGAATTGGAAGTGCAGATTAGAAGAGTAATAGGGTTAAAAGTGTATTGGAATGTGCCTAGGAGCTTAGTGTTAGTACTGAGCTCAAATCAAGGTTGAACCCTAAGTGTCATAAACGGTTTGTTAATAAATATTATTAAGTGTCAAAGTATCATGTAAAAGTGAAGTTGAAATGTGTTAAAGTCATTCGTTATAGTTTGGTGTTATAGTGTATGAAAATGGGTCAAAACAGGTGTTTGGCAAACCCCGTAAAGTATGCGTTTATGGGTCTTTTAGACCATGATTGCTTATAAGAATTTTGTTTTATGTTGTGTTAATGAAATCTAGAAATTTTTGTGTATTCTCAAAGTGGTTCAAGTCGCTTTTTGGAAAATGGGTCAAAATATACAAGTGTAGAGAATGAGTCTATTTTAGATGCAAAGGGGTCTATTTTTTGACTATTACTAACTTTAAAAGGATATGAAGGGAATGGGTCTTCCTTAGACTAAAAATGGTCTATTTTAGACTATTACTAACTTTAAAAGGGTATGCAGGAAATTAGTCTTCCTTAGACTTAAAAAGGGTTTATTTTTAGACTATTACTACAGGGAATGGGTCCAATTTAGATAGAGAATGGTCTGTTTAGACTAATACCAATCTTATTAGAGTTTATTTTATGTTATAGATACTTTCAAGGGCGGAATGGTAATATATTTATGTCAGTTTATTAAAGTGTAACAAGGGGCGTTTCAACTTGGTATCAGAACTTCGGTCTAAGTGAAGTAGGTTTCCATGATAAGTTGCCTAAACTTAGACCACTCGTAGATGCGTTTGCCGTAAGTGTAGGTAGTGCGGAAGCGTATGCCTTAGTTATGAGGTTGATTAAGTACTTGCGGCTATGAGGATGATGATGCTTAGACATCAAATGATATGATAATAGTATATGATTGTGATTAAGGATGATAACACTTGTCGGGTAAGTGTTAGAATAATAATATGTGTTTATGTGATAAAAGTCTATGGTTGGCTAATATATGTTTAATTGCTATGAAAGGTACGTGATATGTTTTAAATTGCTTGGAGCAGAGTTAAAATTGATGTGCGTTGATGTTTGAGATTATATGAGCCATACACGAAATAGCTAAATAGCGTTTTATAGTGTGGTGACACTTGTGGTTAGTGTCGTAGGTAAGTTATAGGTTTGTGTGAATAAATATGTGTAAGTAATTTGAATTAATGTCTAAGCAAATGAGTATGATTTATGTGGGAACTAATGATGATGACATCAAATAACATCTATTTTATAGCATCATTTATCCCATGTTATTAACCCATTTTGTATAGTTTTTTCAAAAACATTGTTACTTAATCGTTTATATTTTAGAATTGCAGTAATTATGGAGTAATTGGTAAAAGTTAGCAAAAGGCGCGCATTCTGGAGCTTAAATGGAGATATTTTGAAGATTACTATTTTGAAGACCAATACGCCGTATCCAGAGAGACTCAATACGCCGTATTCAAGATATAGTATTTAAATATTCTGAAAGATATCAAGCGTGGTTCCTACTCCAAGATATCCCCAATACGCCATATCCAACACTTGGATACGCCGTATCTAACCGACTTCCAGGCCTTATAAATAGAAAACTCAAAAACGAGTTTTCAGTGTGCTAAATCATATTCTCGATACCTAAACCATAAAAGTGGATTTTCAGAGGAGAAAAAGAGCAGAAGAGGTCGAGCAACGTTATCAAATCCATAGGAGACAACGTGTAATTCCATATACTTTAGTAATCGTTCAGTTTTTGGTATCATTCGTTAACTCGGTTAGTTTACCTTGGCTAAATAATTGCTCTTGTATTTATTATGAAGTTTGAAGGCTAATACCTTCGGGTATTAGCCATTATTATTATGAAGATCTGAATGTTTGGTATTTGTTTATCTCGATTTATCGTTGTATGCTTGTTTATGTTTATCAATTTATACTTGTTTATACGCTTTTGTATGCGACCTATCATTCAACTGAATCTAGTAAAGCAGACCAAGTAGATCTAGAGTCCGGGATAGCTCTCCATATAGTGATTTATATATCTAGAATTATAGTTACACAAATATTGTCCTTCTAAGTCTGTGTCTAGGATACGCTTCGGGCTTAACTAGTTAATTGGATATTACCAATGGTTATTGATCGTGTTGACTATTAGGTGACCTAGATAATTCAACAAGTAACGTTCTGATTCCGTTGGATAGTTGGACAAGTGGACTACTAGTGTATAAATTTCCATTAAGCGGTAAGTTAGTAAAGTCTCTATGAGCTAGGGTTTAACAAGATCACCATTGCTTTAATCCCTAAGATAGATTATAATCAGCAAATAAGGATGCTTTATGTAGATGCTTTAATTGTGACAGAATTAATGTGTCTAGGTCTTAGGATGATGTAACGCCTAAGTCTTAAGAATGATATGTCACCTCGAGAGAAGAAATCATTGCACTTAATAAACAAACCAACTTTCTAATCGGGTTAATAATGGTTAATACAGTTTTCTTATATAAGGTTCGACCGCTCTTTTATCTTTTGTTAATTAGCTTGCGTGGGTAAAAGTGTCTTGAATTGATTATAGTCACCAACCAAATCATGCCAGTCTCTCAGGCTGAAAATCCCTATTTTCCCGTTAGAATTAGGATTTAGACTGACATAGGTTTAACATAGGTTTATAATAAAGTAGAATTAATATAGAATAGATAACCAAGATATTAATTAAATTGAGAGATTTAACCTCGCTTTAAGTGTTCGACACCCTACTTACTACGAAACTACTACCGATCGGGTACACTGCCCGTTAAAGTGTTGTTTTTGGTTTAGTCAGCAAAATATAAATTTAAACTTGAATCAATTAAATATACACCACACAACGACACATCAAGTTTTTTGGCGCCGTTGCCAGGGAGTGAAAATTAATCTTGATTTTTATTTGATATTTTGGTTTTTAACATTAGATTAGATCTAACCATTAGGATTAGTGTAATTTAGATTAGTATATATTCTGTAAATCTTGTATATTTTTGTGTTTAATTGTTTGCATATTTAATTGTTTTTCTTAAATACATTATTCTGGACGACAGTTGAATACGGCGTATCCACTTCCATCCGATACGGCGTATCCAGCTCTCTGTCCAATACAACGTATTCATCTCAACAGATTAATACAACGTATCCACTTCCATTGGATACGGCGTATCGATCATCTAGAACAGAAACTGAAATTTTGGTTTTCCTATTTGATTTTCGTGCCAAATTTTTTTACCTTTCTTCAGAACAAATCCTACTGATTGTTTATCCCTTGTTTCAGGTAGTGCATGACAAGGAGTTCTACTAACGAACTATTTACACCTTACAAAGAACCTGAACGAGAATTTCGATCATCAAGGAGACACTTCAAGACTCTAAGTCTTGACGAATTGAGATCGCCTGATTTCAATCTACTTTCTGACCAAGAATACTCGGAGGAAGAAGAAGCGGAAGCAATGGCGGAAACAATGGAGCAATACATGAGCAAGACCCGAACAGACTATGGATCGGGAGTTGCTAGACCTAAAATTGATAACAAAGATCAATTTGAACTGAAAGGACAATTTCTTAAGGAGCTTTGAGAAAACACATTTAGCGGTTCGGATAATGAGGATGCAAATGAACACATTGAGAAAGTTCTCGAAATAGTTGACTTATTCCATGTTCCTAACATCACTATGGATCAACTAATGCTCCGAGTCTTCCCTATATCCTTAACTGGAGCCGCAAGTCGTTGGCTAAGAAACGAACCAACTGGTTCGATCAAAACTTGGGAAGATCTTAAAACTAAGTTTTTGAACAAATATTGCCCACCTGGTCGAACTGCGAAGAAAATGGAGGAAATCAACAACTTTCAGCAAGAGTCAGATGAAACCCTTTTTCAAGCATGGGAGCGCTTTAAAGAACTCTTGATGAAGTGTCCTCAACACTATTTGACTGAGATGCAGGAGGTAATTTTGTTCTACAATGGGTTGGATATTCCGACACGACAAATTCTTGACTCAAGAGGTGTCATTCCAACTAAGACTGTTGAAGATGCTAAAAAGGCCATCCAAGAAATGGCTGAATACTCTTAAAAATGGCATAATGGAACATCTAGAGGAAGAAGTACTGAGACTTCTGACGGGCTCGCGGCTATACAAGCACAACTAAACAATCTAGGAAGGGAGATCAAGAAGGTGAATGAAAAAGTTTATGCTGCTCAAGTCGGATGTGAACAATGCAAAGGACCCCATTACACCAAAGATTGCCCACAAAAAGAAGAAGGGAAAACCCTAGAAGAAGCTTACTACACGCAATTTGGTAGACCTTTTCAAGGAGGGGGATATAGAGCAACAGCTCCAGGGTACTATCAAAGGAACAACGCAAATCCTTCGTACCAAGAATGAAGGCAATCTATGGAAGATACCCTGAGCAAATTCATGAGTGAATCAGCAAAGAGACACGAAGAAAATTCCAATTTGATCATGAATTCGAGCTACGATAGATGCTGCCATAAGAAACCAAGGAGCATCAATTAAAACTTTAGAAATACAAATCGGGCAAATGAGCAAGGTACTACAGGAAAGAGGATTTGGAAGCCTACTAAGATCAACTAAAACAAACCCGAGAGATCAATTCAAGTCAATTTCTACCACTATTGAAGTTGATTCACACTCGATACGCCGAATTGGATCATCCCAATACGCCGTATCCACTAGACAGAACAGTACACTATTGTACAAGTTAAGACAAACGACGGTTCATTTTCCAAGTTGTTTAGATAATCATTACTGTAAAGAAGAAGAGAGGAATCATGGACCCAAATTCATGGAAGCTTATGGAGCTTCACATATCAATAACACCATACCTCAAAAGGAGAAAGACCCAGGGAGTTTCACTTTACCTTTCTTTATTAATGATGTTTGTTTTGACAATTCCCTTGTTGACTTATGAGTTAGCGTTAATGTAATGCCTCTCTCGACCTACCTTAACTTAGGATTAGGTAAATTAGCTCATACTAGGTTGACAGTGGAATTGGCAGATAGGACTGTGAAATATCCAAAAGGAATAGCTGAAAACATACTAGTAGGAATTGGTAAATTTACTTTCCTAGTAGACTTTATAATTCTTGATATGCCCGAGGATATCAAAGTGCCCTTGATCCTTGGAAGACCATTTTTGTCTACCGCCCGTGCTAAGATTGATGTTTACAAAAGAAAGATTACTTTAAGAGTTGGGGAAGAAAAGATTATTTTCAAAAGTGTTAAACCTGCTAGTAGTTTAATTAAGAGGGTCTACATGCTAAGTTTGAGAGAAAGAATGGAACTTGATTTAGAAGCTAGGCTTATGGGAGAGACTTTGGTGTTAAATAGATCATTAGACCCTTTCTTGGAAGATTACATTGAACTAAATGATCTAAATGAACCATTCGAGCTTAGGAGAAATCAAGGAGATGATTTGATGCCCACCATTAAGGAAGGTGAGGTAATTGAGGAATTTAGAACTAGGGATGAAGATCTTGATATTGGAATTGATGATTACCCTAGTTATTGTGACGATGATAAGAAGATCCATATAGATTGTGCCCATAACTTAAAATTTTCATGCATGATAGGATTTGAATTTACACACGTCAACTTCTACCCGTTATTGTACGTCAATGTAATGTCAAGAAAATTTCATAATTCAATAATGAAAAATAAGATGGTGTACAAAGGGGATAATGTTGTAGGAGCCTTAATGAATGTGCCTATCTTTGTTGGAACTTTTTCTGTTATGACTGATTTTGTAGTTTTGGAGGATATGGATGCTTATCGTGATGAAGGAATGGGCGATATTATTGTTGGCGAACCATTCTTAAGAGAAGTTAGAATTAAAGCAAAACGTTTCGAAGGGATAATTACCCTTTACAATGGTGATGATGAAGTAACTTACCAAATGGTGCGATCACATCTAAGGTTTAAAAACTACACTAATGAGCAATGCAACAAAGATCCCACCATTACTGAAGATAAGTGAGAAAGATGTGAAGAATGGAATCTCACATGCATACCAAAAGCTTAAGGGGTTCTACAAAGGAATTTTAAATCTATGACCCAATTACATTCAAAATGCGAAGACGGAAGAATGGCTCACACGCGGGCACATTAGCGTGCATGAGATGGAATAAAATGAAGCTGAAGAAAAGTCTAACTTAAAGACTTCGTTGTAAACAAAAGTGCTTCTCGGGAGACAACCCGGATTAGTCTATTTATTTTATCCGTTCTGTCTTCCCAATAGAGTATAAATAGACCCTCTCCTAGTCTTGGAGAGGGTTGGTTGTTCCATTTTTTCATTCATACATTTCATTAATACACTCATCTATTTCCATCCAATTTCTCTCTAACACCCCAACCCACATCTCACTCTTGTTCTTGGTTGATCTTAAGATTACTAGTATTCTTCATTTAGTTTAGTTTAAATTAAACATAGGTACCAAGATAGGAATGCACTTGTTCTTCCTATATTTTATACAGGACCTCGAGAAAGAAATATCGACGAAGTTGGTAGAATGCATATTTCTGGAATTCTATGTGTGTGTTGTTCGTGCTAGGATTCAGACGCTTTTTCAGCACACAATCTTGCTCATAAACACAACTTAGAGAATCTACCGAGCAAATATCAAGGGAGTTTCTCATTCTAATTCTTTTTAAATTCCAGTATTTAATGTTTTATATATACAACGAGGACGTTGTATAATTCAAGTGGAGGGATGGAATTAGAATGTTTACTTGTTCTAATTTTCACACTAAAATGCTTAAATTATGCTCAAATTTTTTTTTTCAAGCATACATTTGTGAAATTACTTGATACATAACCCGCACACAATAACCCTTGTTAGATAACTGTGAGGATTTAACCTTTCCATTTCCAAATGTTTACCCAAATTCCACAAATTATGAGTATGCCGGTGATGTTGTATACTTTAGAACTTGGATTGGTATACCACTCGAGACCGCAATGATAAGTACTATGGATTTAGATGGAGTAACTTGTTTAAATTGGTAAATTTTAGGATTACACCCAAATCGCCTTTACATGTTACTTATTAACTAACTACACCGGTTAGTTAACCTCCTGTTTAAACCCTTTTCTACTCTCATCTTTAGAGTGATGATCCACTTGAACAACCCGTAGAGCCAATCCTTTAGGAATTTACACTAACTATTTGTTTCATTACACCCTTACACCTTAACCTACCATGTTAGATTAAGTTTAATTTACAGTGCTAGTTGCTTAAAGTGTAAAGTTTGTATTTCCCGAGTCTTGTGTCATTTTCTATCTTTGGTGCGGTTAGAAATTTGTGCATTGCAAATGGGAATGTATATTAGTAGTCAATGCTCATGTGATTTTACTACCGTTACAATTATTGGTGAATCCGAAGACGAAGGAACTATCGAAGAAATTATCCAGATATATTATGATCGTGAAGATGGTGAAACTAAACCGAGATTTAAAGTATAGTTATAAAAAAATAATAAAAAAATCAAAAAAATGAGAAAAATACAAAAAGAGAGAAAGTTTGAAGATAATCCTTTCGCAACTACCGAAGGAATTACACGAAGGATCGATTATTCGTTGATACGTCTCAAAAATCAACGGTGTAGAATATTGTACAAAGTGGAAGATATCGCCACTTGCCTTGTAGAGTATGTAAGGTTTTGGGAAGATTAGGAAGTTGACCGTTACGGGAACGCCAACTTAGGTTGTTGTTTTTGATCGATGATCAAGACGTTGTAAATAGTTATGTCTTTATCATGGTAACGGTCGGGAAATAAGTGTCTAGCAACTTGTATCTTAAGTCTTAATCTATTTGTTTCTTGATTTTTATTTCACAACAATTTACTTCCCTCTCACCTGATGATTAGCCGCTGGTTTTACGCGAATGAGGATTCATACGAACATGCATGTCTATTCCGTCATTACGATTATGTATGCATGTCTTGTACCTCATTGGTTTATGACTTTTGATGAAAGTTAGAAGGTTCCTACCCTATATCATTCTTCATCTTAACCGTTGGTTAAATTCGAATGGGGATGTGATCGAACACACATGTCTATCCCGGCGTTCCGGGTGTGTATGTGTGTTTTAGCTGCCTTGTTGGAGTGGTACTTCTGGTGAAAGATTGTAGAATGATCAAACTGTACGCCTTTCCATACAAAAACCCATATTTACCTTTATAAACTTGTTACTCCTTAGCTTTAGTGGTGGAGATGTGTATCCTTGCCAAGTGATAGAATACTTATCACGACCGAGCAATTGAGCGAATTAGTTACATGTTACCACATAGATTAGTTGAGTGATTTGAGTGTTTTCATCTTCCTATTTCGTAAGGTGTTTAGTTGTGTACTTGTAATAGATCAAAAAAGTGCTTTAACAGAAAATATCCTTAGGGATACATTTTTATAAACTTCTAAAGTATACTTGAGGACAAGTAGGATTCAAGTGGGGGAATATTTGATGACATCAAATAACGTCTATTTTATAGCATCATTTATCCTATATTATTAACCCATTTTGTATAGTTATTGCAAAGAATTGTTGCTTAATCGTTTATATTTGAGAATTGCAGTAATTATGGAGTAATTGGTTAAAGTTAGCAAAAGGCGCGCATTCTAGAACTTAAATAAAGATATTTTGAAGATTACTATTCTAAAGACCAATACGCCGTCTCCATCAAGGAAGATACAACGTATCCGTGCCTGCACTCACCAAAGACCCTAGAGGAATAAAGATCAATACGCTGTATCTAGAGAGAATCAATACGCCGTATTCAAGATATGGAATCAATATAATATTCTGGAAGATATCAAGCGTGGTCTCTACTCCAAGAAATCCCTAATACGCCGTATCCAACACTTGGATACGCCGTATCCACCCGACTTCTAGACCTTGTAAATAGAAAACTAAAAAACGAGTTTTAAGTGTGCTAAATCATATTCTCGATACCTAAACCACAAAATTCAATTTTTAGAAGAGAAAAAGAGTAGAAGAGGTCGAGCAACGCTATTAATTCCATAGGAGACAACGTGTAATTCCATATACTTTAGTAATCGTTCAGTTTTTGGTATCATTCGTTAACTCGGTTAGTTTACCTTGGCTAAATAATTGCTCTTGTATTTATTATGATGTTTGAAGGCTAATACCTTCGGGTATTAGCCATTATTATAAAGATCTGAATGTTTGGTATTTGTTTATCTCGATTTCTTGATTTATCGTTGAGTGCTTGTTTATGTTTATCAATTTATACTTGTTTACGCGCTTTTGTATGCGACCTATCATTCAACTGGATCTAGTGAAGCGGACCAAGCAGATCTAGAGTCCGGGATAGCTCTCCATATAGTAATCTATACATCTAGAATCATAGTTACACAAATATTATCCTTCTAAGTCTGTGTCTAGGATACGCTTCGGGCTTAACTAGTTAATTGGACATTGCCAATGGTTTATTGATCGTGTTGACTAGCAGGTGACCTAGATAATTCAACAAGTAACGTTCTGATTCCATTGGATAGTTGGACAAGTAGACTACTAGTGTATAAATTGCCATTAAGCGGTAAGTGGGTAAAGTCTCTATGAGCTAGGGTTTAACAAGATCACCATTGCTTTAATCCCTAAGATAGATTATAATCAGCAAATAAGGATGCTTTAATTGTGACAGAATTATTGTGTCTAGGTCTTAGGATGATGTAACGCCTAAGTCTTACGAATGATATGCCACCTCGAGAGAAGAAATCATTGCACTAAATAAACAAACCAACGTTCTAATCAGATTAATAATGGTTAATACAGTTTTCTTATATAAGGTTCGATTGCTCTTTCATCTTTCGTTAATTAGCTTGTGTGTTAAAGTGCCTTGAACTGATTATAGACACCAACCAAACCGTGCCAGTCTCTCAGGCTGAAAACCCCCTTTTCCCGTTAGAATTAGGATTTAGACTGACATAGGTTTAACATAGGTTTAGAATAGAATAGAATTAACATAGATTAGATAACCAATATATTAATTAAATTGATAGATTTAACCTCGCTTCAAGTGTTCGACACCCTACTTAGCATGAAACTACTACCGATCGGGTACACTGCCCGTTAAAGTGTTGTTTTCTGTTTAGTCGGCAAAATATAAATTTAAAACTTGAATCATCTTAAATATACCATACAACGACAACATATCAACTGGACTGTCTCCCACTAATTTTCTCATCTTTTGCACTCATTCTTTTCTGTCTAAAATTAGTTTATACTTCACCTACAATCCTTTGATCATTTAGTCTTAAGCATTTGTTTCCAAGTGATTCAAGCTTAATTCCTCAAGTGCAAGAGAAGAATATTTCTTATCTTCAAGTCAAGAAGTATTATAGTTTAGTTTGTGTTCTCATTTGTGTATATTATATTGTCGTGTGTAATAGTTAGATCGAGGTGATCATAGAAAGTATAGTTAGATCGTTGTGATCATAGAAAGAAGAGTTAGATCGGTGTGATCGTGTTAGTGTCTCGGTGAAGTGAAGTGAAGTAGTGCGGTTAGTATTTTAGTCCTCAAAATACAAAGGGTGTGATAGATTGGTTCTAGCGAAGATTAGAACTCGACATTTGGCTTTGTGTCGTAAATCGGTGTAAGCAAGTTGTGTATAGTTTTCTCTGCCTAAAGGGAGTTTGTTGACACAGTGAATAAAACTCTCGAGTTTGGTGCTCGGGGAGTGGAGTAGGGCGAAGAGGTGCTTCATTACCGAACCACTATAAATCCTTGTATTATGATTTGATCCTTCTAACTCTTATCTCTTGTCTTACATATTTATTCTATATCTTGTTATCAATTATTTACTTAGTTGTATTGTTTATATTGTGCACATATTGAGATCACATAAAGTCGAATCTAAGTTTTTATAAACAAACGATAAATTAAATTAAAAAGCGGTAAACTATTCAACCCCCCTTCTAGTTTTCCACAAGTTCCACATATCCGCATGGATATTGATGTTTCACTACATATGTCCAAGCCAACGAGATCTTAATTTTTGCTTTGTACTTTAATTGAAATAACAGAACTTTGTTTTCGTTTTTGAATTCTTTTCTTATTTTAAGTTTTCGATCGTGTCATACTTTGGTTCTTGCTTTGTATAGATGAGAGTTTTCATATGCTTGATGTCGCAATTCATCTAATTTATGTAATTGAAACATCCTCTTCTCACCAGCAGCGATGAGATCTGGATTACAGGTTTTAAGTGCCAAATATGCACGGTGTTTAATTTCAAACGGTAAGTGGCAGTTTTTACCATATATAAGCTTGTACGGTGTAGTTCTGGTGGGTGTTTTATAAGCACTTCTGAAGGCCCACAGATTATCATCGAGTTTTCTTGACCAAACAGCGGGATTGTCTTTTACAGTTTTTTTCAAGGATTCTTTTTAAGGATCTGTTTGTATTTTCAACTTGACCACTTGTTTGAGGATGGTAATATGTAGAGAAACGATGCGTAACTCTGTATATTTTCATAGGTTTTTTCCATTATTTTATGACAGAAGTGAGTTCATCGGTCACTTATGAGAGGTTTGGGCATTTCAAAATGACATAATAGTTTTTTCAGGAATGAAATAACAACTCTAGCATCGTTAGTTGGTAAGGCTTGAGCTTCCTCCCATTTAAATACAAAGTCGACATCGACTAAGATATATTCGAATTTGGATGATTTAGGGAAAGATCCCTTGAAGTCAATACCCCAAATGTTAAAAACTTTGCACACTTGTATGCTATTTTAGGGCGTTTAATCACGTCTGGAAATATTTCTAGTTTTTTGGCATGCATCACATAGGCGTACTAGAGTATGAGCTTCTTTGATGATTGTTGGCCAATAAAAGCCTAAATCTAGGACTTTTTTGCGGTTGATGTTGGTCCATAGTGTCCACCGGTAGGTCCATGGTGACATTGATCTAAGATAGTACGAGTTTCTGGTCCAGAGACACAGCGTCTAATCATACCATCTAAACATACTTTGAAGAGATAAGGATCTTCCAAAAAATATTTTTTAAGGTCAAAGAAGAATTTGTTCTTTTGTTGGTACGTCATTACCTTAGGCATAATATCACCTACCAAATAGTTTGCAAAGTCTGTGAACAATGGTATGTCTCTGGTGCTAATTTCCATAAGAGTTTCGCCAGGAAAGTTATCGTCAATTTCATCGTTGTCACTTGTCTCATCATTTTCAATCCGCGATAAGTGGTCGGCGGCAACATTTTCTGTACCTTTTTTGTCTTTTATTTCTATGTTAAATTCTTGCAATAGCAATATCCAACGTATGAGACGTGGTTTAGCATCTTGCTTTTTGAAGAGGTGCCTTAAAATGGAGTGATTGGTATAGACAATAGTTTTGGATAATATCAGATATGGTTGGAATTTATCGAATGCAAAGACTACAACCATAAGTTCTTTTTCTGTAACAGTGTACTTTTGCTGAGCTGCATTGAGAGTTTTGCTTGCAAAATAGATGGGGTGAAAGTGTTTTCCATCTTTTTGTCCTAAGACTGCTCCAACTACGAATTCACTGGCATCACACATTAGTTCAAATGGAATATTCCAATTCAGGCTCATGATCACACGAGTGCACGTAAGTTTTTCTTTTAACGAATTAAATGCTTTGTCACATTCATCGTTGAATTCAAATGGAGTATCTTTTTCAAGCAACTTAGTTAAAGGACGAGCAATTTTTGAAAAGTCTTTAATGAAACGTCGGTAGAAACCAGCATGACCTAAAAAAACTTCTAATGTCTTTAACATTAGTAGGGAAAAATGTCTTCTAAGCATGATTCCTTCTTTAACTATAAAGTGACATTTTTCCTAATTAAGGACAAGATTTACATCCTTACAACATTGAAGCATTTTATCGAGATTATTTAGACATTTATCGAAGGAGTTTCCAAAGTTGGAGAAATCGTCCATGAATACTTCTACAGATTCTTCGATCATGTCATGAAAGATAGCTAACATACATCATTGGAAAGTAGCAGAAACATTACATAAACCAAAAGGCATTCGCATGTAAGCGTATGTGCCAAAAAGGAATGTGAATGATGTTTTTTCTTGATCCATAGGATCGATCGGTATTTGAATATATCAAGAAAAACCATTGATGAAACAAAAGTATTTATTTCTTGATCCATAAATGGCAACAGACAGTGATCTTTTGCTGTTGCATCGTTAAGTTTACGATAATCGATACAAACTCGCCAACCTATAACGGTTCTTGTAGGGACAAGTTCATTTTTCTTGTTTGTGACTACTGTGATATTGCCTTTCTTTGGTACACAGTGGATGGGACTTACCCAAGGGCTATCGGCGATTGGATATATAATTCTGGCATCGAGGAGTTTAATGATTTCTTTTTAACAATTTCCTGCATATTTGGATTTAATCTTCTTTGTTTTTGAACAACTGGTTTTTTATCTTCTATAAGTTGAATTTTATGTTTACAGAAAGACGAACAAATACCAGGAATGTCCGTTGTCTTCCAAGCAAAAGCTTGCTTGTACTTTTTAAGAACAAAGACGAGCTAATTTTTGTTTTGTTTGGAAAGCTGAGATGATATGATCACGGGAAGAAAAGAGGGTTCTTCCAAGAATGCGTATTTTAGGTGATTAGGGAGCGGTTTGAGTTCAAGATCTGTTGGAGGTTCATCAAGAGATTTCTTGATCTTATAGTCAGTATCGAAGGTGATTTTTTCGAAGGGTATTTCTTCTTTATCGAAATCAGATTCAGAATTTTCTTTGATATTAATAGCCATGAATTTATCAAATTCGGCAAAGATTTGATCTTCAAGAAGAGTTCCCTCGATGGAGTAAAGGATTTTACTACCTTCATCGAGAAGAGCATCAAAATCTTCCTCTAAGATTTTATCAATGACGTCAATGCTGAAACATGTATCATCATTTGGATAGGAGTGTTTCATCGTAAAATTGATATGAAAGATCATTCATTCGTGCCAACTCAAAGGTTGAGTTGTTTTTGTTTAACATGAATTATTGCATCGGAGGTGTGTAGGAAAGGTCTTCCTAGGATAAGGGGAACTTTACTATCTTCTTCCATTTTGAGAATAATGAAATCCACGGGAAAAGTGAATTTGCCAACTTCAACGAGCATATTTTCGACTATTCAAATAGGGTATTGGAATGATCGGTCGGCTAATCTTATACTCATTTTAGTTTGTTTGAGAGTTTTGAGAGATAGTTTTGCGTATAGAGAATATGGCATAAGATTAATGCTAGCGCCAAGATCGGCTAAGGCATTGTAAGAAAAAGTTTTTCCAAACGTGCAAGGAATAAGGAAACTTTCGGGGTCTCCGAGTTTAGGTGGAACTTTATTTTGGATGATAGCGGAACTTTCATCGCTAAGGAAAGCGGATAAGATTTGTTCGAGCTTGTTAATATATCGATAAGAGGTACGTTGATTTGAACGGCTCAAATCATATCAAGGAATTTTCCATATTGGGCTTCCATTTTCTCTTTTTGAAGGCGTTGAGGATATGGAATTTTTGGTTTATATGGTTTAGGAATAGGTGTTTCTTTGATTGGTTTTGGAATTTGCGGTTTAGGTGTTTGTGTTGATTCCTCATCATCATCGCTATCGAAATTAATAAGAGTCTAAGAGTCATTTTGACGATCATTTGGGTTGGTGGGTGGGTCATAGGATTTACCACTTCGTGTAAATACGGCCTTTATATGCTCGTTTCGAGCTTGAGGTGGTTGGTATGGTTTAGATGGATTACCTCGAGGGTTTGGTTGAGTGTTACTTGGAAGAGATCCAGAGGGTCGAGCAGATTGCTTGTCAGCAAGTCGGTCGAATTTTACTTCCAAATTTTGAATCGAGGCTTGATGGTTTTTAGTTGTTGTTTCGAGTTTGGTTTTGAGTTCCATGAACGTATCTTTAACAAAAGCGTTTGTTGATTGTTGAGATTTTATGAAATCGCTTAATTATTTTTGGAGGTCGTATTGTTTGTTGTTAGAGTTAGGTAGATCATAGTTTCAATTGTAATCATTTCTTCCAATTATAGTGATTCGAGTCACGGTCATGATAATCAATATAAAAACGTGTACGTCGGAAGGTTTGCATAAATTTTGCTTCTTCTTCGCGAGACTTGGGTGTGTCATCATCGTTACAATCCGTGGTTGGGTGACTTTCTCCACAGTGGTTACATTTGGCACGAGATTGGATTTCTTTATACTGAGCATCCATTTTCATGGTCATGGCATCCATTCTTGGCATAATTTTATCAATATCGGAATTACTGCTGCCTTCATCGGTGAAAGCTATAGTTTTTTGAGAAATGGTTTAGGTTTTTGGTTTTTAGCCCAATCGAGTTTGAGTAAGACTTTGTCTTCGAGGAGCTGATACGCTTGATTTGGTGTTTTGTAAAGGAAAATACCGCCAGCTACAACGTTTAAAGCTTCTTGGGTTGTTTCGTTAAGGCCGTGATAAAAGATTTTGATTATATTGCCTTTGGTGAGATTGTGACCATGGAAATTTCTGAGCATGTATTAGCCAAGCATCGGTTAGAGTTTCGTGTTCATGTTGGGAAAATGCTCGGATTTCTCCGAGGAGTCGATCGAATAGAGAAGGGGGGAAGAATCAGCTTATAAAAGCAGTACAAAGTTCATCACAGGAATCGATGGTTCCTTCGTTGAGTTCATCCAACCATGTTTTTGCTTTCACCGTGAGGTGATAGGGGGGAAATCATCATTATGTGCGGAACGCTATCATTTTCGGTTTCTCCGTATTTAAACATGTCACATATACCTAGAAATTCGTAAATGTGTTTAGGTGGATCGATTTTAATTCTACCATCAAATTGGTTTCCTTTGACGAGAGTCAAGTGGTTTCCTTTAATGGCAAACTCGTTTGCGGTTTCAGGAATAGTGATTGCGGGACCGGGAGTCAGGGCGACAACACGGTCAGCTCGTCATCCATAGGATTTTCACGAAGATTTAGAAAATGACGAAAATGGTTGATATAAAAAACAGGTGGGTAGATTACTCTTGGATGTCCGGGTTGTTCGTTTCTTCGTTCGAACGGAACTCTCCTATTACGTCGATGAAGTCTACGATTTAGGGTTTGTTCAGGCTTAACTAATGGTTCGACAAGTTCAGAGTTGGAAGCACGTGTATGCATCCAAAGTGAAATGTTTGAGAATAGATTTTTGAGAACGTTTTAGGAAAAACGTTTTGACTGCAGAAAGTGTTGTAATGAAAGCTACAGAAAGCGAGCAGAATGATATTTCGTGGGAAAAAGCTATTAATATTTGTTTTAAAAACTAAGAAGTGATTATAGAAAAATTTAAAATCCCCGACAATGGCGCCAAAAACTTTGATGTGTTTTAAAAGTTTTAAATTTATAAGACTAGGATTACGTTAAGCGTATTATTAGAAAACTAGAGTCAAGAACTGTCAGCGTATATTATACATCCCAAACGAGAACAATTTTATTATTGCTCGACTTACTGCGTATTTGGAGAAAGTCTCCTCTTACACAAAGCAAGTGGGAGCATATGCTTTTGGAGAAAGTCTCTTCTTACACAACCTTCTGAATGCACTAGCTAACGACATAATAAATGTTGAGATATAGTCCATGAAAGAAAATTATTTTTGGAATTTGATTGATCTTTAACCAATCGGTAAGACTGAGAAGTTAAATTGGTTCTTCTAGGAGATGACTAATATGGACAAAAATGTATACACATTTAAATGCACGCCTTGTGATAAGGGTTTTACTTATACTCAAGCAATTGACTATGATTAAAGCTTCTTTTCCTTGCAAGCGTTAAATGAAAAAAGATATTAATTACCATACTTGATTTCATGAACATGAAATATGGCAATTGGATGTCAAAACTCCTTCTTGAATGATTATCTTTATGAGGACGTTGTGTAATCAAAAGGGTTTATGAATCCAAGTTATCTTTAGAAAATGTGCAAGCTATAAAATCCAAGTAGATTAGAGCATGCATCTACGAGCTGGAATCTTAAGTTTAAATCAACAATTTGATTTTGATTGAAACATAGAGATCTCCTGAGTACACCTTAAAGCTAGTCAGAGCATTATGTTTTGTCTTTCTTATATCTTATATGTTGTCAAAATATTGAAAATAATATTTCACCTATGCTAGATTTTAATCTTTAGTTTGGAATAATATTTCTATCGATAAATATAAGAAATAAAACATGTTACCTTGGAGCATAAGTTTACTTAGATAAACATATGCGATTAATAAGTCTAACACAACGCGACACATCATTGAGCAAGACTCAAGTTCTATCTCACCTGATGAGTTAAACACAAATTTGAAAACGTTTGGTTCAGCTAAAGGTTTCATTATGTATGTCATGTATTAGACAAATTGTAGCACTTGCATGAATGCAAGATGAACCTACAACCATAGTAACTAAGTGAAAGTCATTAGAATACTATTGAAAGAACATTCTAAAAAGCCTTTTAAGGGCTAAAGACATGTTCATTATTTACGAATTTTAATAAAGAGATTAGTGTTGAGCTTATACACTAATGCTTAATTTGATTGAGATATTCTCAATCTTAGTCATAGCCGGATTTTCAGCATAAATAATAAAACTACTGACTAGACATGCTTGATTGAAAGCATTATTGCACTGCTCATTAAAGAAGAAGAATACTTCACAGTTTGGGAAGCTGTTAAGAAGACTGTCTTAAATAGGTGGTTTTGCTTGCTTCAAACAACCTATGTTATGTATTGTGGCGATGCTAGTATTATTGTATTAGCACTTGAACGCACGTATACAAAATGACAATCATCGTATTATTCAAAACCTTCACCACTTGTGAGTTTTGAAACACGTATTCTTAAAGTTCACTCAGATGAGAACTTAGCTAGAACTTTTTACAAAGTCAATGTCTTGTACCAAACATGTTTATCATGCTAGGAACATTAAACTTCGACATGCTAGTAGTCTCATGTATATTTGTTTTTTAGTATTTAGATAATGAAACATTAAGCAGTTATTGATATACCTGGTATGATCGTCTTCATTTATACAACTGTGTTCTATATTAGCATGTTTAATTCCATGAATAATTTATTTATTCTAAATTGTCTATTGTTAGTTAATGATATAGGAGCATCATTGAATTAAGGCAACTGTGAGTGTTTTGGTCATATTCATTTATTATGAATATTAAAGGAAGATACCGCCAAACTCATATGTTGTTTATAGGATAAGCATTGGACTGACCCAACCTACGAGTATTCACTAAATGGATCGGCGTCAATAGTGAATCTCGCAAGTGGTTATACCTCTCATCCTCAGACTTGAGATGCAAGTAGGTTTTGTGTGTGTGGAATGTCAATCTTAGAAATGGTTCAATGCTGACCTGTTGAAGGCTGTTATAAAGGCCATTTTCAGGAGGGATGTGAAACACATAACGGACACGTGCAGTCAAAATAGGATTTGTTACTCCACATGTTAGGAGAAAGATATTATTGGGCCCCTCGATGATTTGAACAGATGTATGTGTGGCCGCACCCAAATGTAATTAAGATAATACTTGATTAATTTGGTAATCTAGTTTAATGTCTAGATCGAGAAACAGAATTATATTGGTTTATTTACATAAAAGTTTTTCCTTGATACATTGACCTTGTTCAAACCTTATCAACATGCTCTAGAGTATTTTTCCTTCTGTCTTTGCTATATGAATTATAATATAGTTTTTTGTCCTTGTTCTTTTTACATTAATTTTATATAACATTTGCATTTGTAAGCTAGCAAAGTTAACCATAGCACTTCTAGCTTAAGATAGTCTAGCTGAGCTCCCTCGAATCTCCTTGGGTGCCCGGTCCCTCAAATAAGGGAGCAACAAATCAAGGGGGGGAGCGTTTAATTATATACCGTCGATTACTTCCTTCAATAATTATATCGTTTTATATAAGATAACCATAACTCTAATAACTAATTATAATAATTTTATAATAGCGTTTAAATAATATATAAAAAAATAGTACCGTTCCGATTCTAGAGGGGTTCCCTAGTCAAAGGCGTAATACCATTGAGCGAATTCCGAATCAAGTCCTTTTTTTATTATTCTACCAAAAAAAGGGGGAGAACTAGGAAAATAAAACTCACTAAATACTTGTTTAAAAAAAAAAAATAAAAAAATAAAAAAAAAGATAATTTTTGCATTCTTAATGAGTTTAGAAGATTTTGTAACCATCAAAAAGGGGGGAGAATTGTTGATTGAAATAATTGCCTAAAAACATTAATAATGATTTTTCAATCTCTAAACACTAAATCTCACTCAACTAATAATCTCACTATAACGATTTGATAATCACAAAAAAAATAAAAAAACCACAAACGTAAAATTAAATGCAAACAAGTAATTAGTAGTAAATTTAGTGCAACGAGTGCTTATCTCAAGGCGGCATATCATTCCTAGATTTAGGCGGTACTTCTTCATAAAACCTAGACACGCTAATTATGTCACAATTAAACGCATCCGCATAAAGCATCCTATTTGCTTATTATAATCTATCTTAGGAGATTAATAATGGTGATCTTATTAAATCTGTTGATAGAAATAATACCTAAAAGCATTATTAATATTTTTCGATCTCACTACGTTTTGATAATCACAAAATGTAAAAACACTCAATGTAAAATTAATCGTAAACAAGTAATTAGTAGTAAATTTTCATTTCGAAAATTTAATCACTTAAGGTAAGAATAAATAAATGCTTAATGCATTTTATGATCAAAGGAATTTTTATTCAAATTCAGACTGTTCCCCACTGATTTTCTTACCTTTTGCACTCATTCTTTTCTGTCTAAAATTAGTCCATACATCACCTACAATCCTTTGATCATTTAATCTTAAGGTTTTGTTTCCAAGTGATTCAAGCTTAGATCCTCAAGTGCAATAGAAGAATACTTCCTACCATCAAGTGAAGAAGTATTATAGCTTAGTGTGTATTCTTGCAACCTAGTTGCAATTGTATATTATCTTGTAAATCATTTGTGTATATTGTGAAGCTGTGTATTGTAGTTGTGTGTAATAGGTAGATTCTGGTGATCATTGAAAGTATAGTTAGATCGTGGTGATCATAGTAAGTAGTGTTAGATTGGTGTGATTGTGGTAGTGTCTAGGTGAAGTGAAGTGAAGTTGTGAAGCGTAGTGAAGTTGTGAAGTGAAGTGAAGTAGTGAAGTGAAGTGAAGTTGTGAATTGTTGTGAAGTAGTACGGTTAGTATTTTAGTCCTCAAAATACAAAAGTTGTGATAGATTGGTTCTAGCTAGGACTAAAACTCGACATTTGGCTTCGTGTCGGAAATCGGTGTAAGCTTAGTTGTGTACGGTTTTCTCTGCCTAAAGGGAGTTTGTTGACATAGTGAAGAGAACTTTCGAGTTGGGTACTCGGGGAGTGGAGTAGGCCGAAGGGGAGCTTCGTTATCGAACCATTATAAATCCTTGTGTTGTGGTTTGATATTTCTAACTCTTATCTCTTGTCTTACATACTTATCCATCTTGTTATTATTTATTTACTTAGTTAAATTGTTCATATTGTGTGTACTTTAAGATCACATAAAATTGAATCTATGTTTTTTACAAACGAACAATATACTAAATTAAAAGATGGTAAACTATTCACCCCCCCTTCTAGTTTTCCACAAAGCATGCCAAGATTAGTTGATACACTTACCGGAGATTCACCTGGATCATTTCCTATAGTCACCAAAATTCTTGATCGTCTTTGTTGCGTTATCAGGTCATTATATCCAATATTTCTATGTTAACAAAGGAAATTGGAAGATCATCTAGAATTGATGACGAAGTTGGCCAATATCAAAGACAATGAAATGATAATGATCTCCAAGAGGAGAGACAAGATCAACACAAGGAAGAAAAGGTTGAACCTATGTTAGGAATACGAAAGTATCGGTCACTTCCATAATTATTATATGACGGGCTCGTAGTATAATTGTTAGAACTTAAGTAAGCTAGTAAGGCCCAAGGACCATGGTAAGCCCATCAAAAATACCATGTCCGGCCATAGACTAAGTATTTATACCCCTCTCCATGCCTTGGAGAGGGTTGGTTATTCACTTTTCTTAATCTAATTTTGTTTATTTTCCTTTATCTCTCTAGAAGTGTTCATCCCTCCTTTCTCTCTCTAGTTCTTCATTCTTTGGTGTGTAAGATTAGATAATCTATATTCTACAATTGGTATAAAGAGTCATGGGGTGATATAGTTTGGTGTTGTATGCGTTTGTTTACTTGGTTTTTGTGCGTGCGTTTTTGGTTCGAACCATATACAAAAGATTTTTGTGTTTTCTAATACCATAAACTTAAGTACTTTCTTGTTTATCTATCATTGTATGGGTTTGGTTTAAAAGCATAACTTTCAAAACATCACAAATCTTCATTTTTTTAGTATTTTGGTTCAAACTAGTTTTTGAGTCCAAAATCTTGATTCGGAAAATTTTTTGTGTTAAAATCATAAAGTTTGTGTTTTATGGTTCTCCTAGTCTTAGAATAGCAAGAACTACAAGTGATTTCAAGTAAAAACGTCAAAACTGTATTTTTAGGTGATTTGAAGTGTTTGAAGACGGCTTTTTATACATACTGTTTGAATCCAATGATTTATACAAGTTGAATCCAGTGATTTATACTTATTTGAATCCAGCGATTTATACATATTTAAATTCAGTGATTTATACGTTGTGCATTCAGCTATTTATACGTGAGGCATTCCAGCGATTTATACTTGTCAATTACAGCGATTTATACGTGTCAATTCCAGCGATTTATACGTGTTAATTCCAGCGATTTATATGTGATAATAACCAGTGATTTATACCAAAGTTATATCCAGCGATTTATATCTAAAATAAAATCCAACGATTTATACCTCACTATATCCGGCGATTTATACCTGTTTTCAAACGGCGATTTATACGTCTTTCTTAGGGTAATTTATACTCGTACCTTAGAAGATTTAAATAGCCTTGGAGATTTATACGGTTTTTCTGTGATCTGTAAAATCCTGCGAAGTACTTTCTTGTTTTTATCAAGAATAGTAAAATCCCGTGTAATCTTAAGTCTCATTCACTTAACACAAACATCAATTTATCACAACAACCTCTTATCACTGAACGATCAAAAGGTTATCTTTTCTCATCAAATTGAAATGGATTCTATTATTCCACTTGGACAAAAGAATACTCTTGCTGAGTACATGATACTATCTGGTGGTGACAATCGTCCACCAATGTTGGACAATAACTTGTATGATTCTTGGAAAAGTCGAATGGAACTTTACATGCAAAATAGAGAGCATGGGATAATGATACTTGAATCAGTAGAAAATGGTCCACTCATTTGGCCTACTGTTAAAGAGAATGGAGTAACCAGAAAAAAGAAATATGTTGAATTATCTGCTGCTAAGAAAATCCAAACTAATTGTGATATGAAAGCACCCAATATCATTCTTCAAGGTCTTTCAGCATAATATCTATTCACTTGGTGAATCATCACAGAGTAGCTATAAGATTTATGGAGGAGTTTAATTTACGATGCAAGGTACATCTTTTGACTAAGTCAGGAGAGGTTGTAAATGTATGATGCTTTTGATAACATTTAATCACATCAAGGGGAATCACTTCATAAGTATTACTTGTAGATTCACTCGGCTGAGTAATGACATGAACCTTTACATCATGAAATGGAAGCAATTCAAGTTAATACCAAGTTCTTAAACAGTCTTCCATCAGAATGGAGTAAATTTATGACTAATGTCAAGCTCGTGAAGGATTTGCATACTACCAACTTTGATCAACTTCATGCATATATTGAACAACACAAACTTCATGCAAATGAAGTACGTCTTCTGCGTGAATGCAATCAAGATCCACTTGCATTTATGGCAAATCAGCAGATGACACCACCTCACTTCAACACTTATCAATCTTCATACAACAATCCTCAGCTTCAACAACAGTTTTCACCATCTCAATATGGATCAATTCATCCCACTCAACATTACTCATCAACTTATCCATCACATCCTCAATTCAATCATTCATCAGTTCAATCATCATATCCATATCAGTCTCAAATGAATCATCAAACCTTATCTGTTCCACAAATTGCTTATCAATCACCTCAAGTTTCTACATAACAAATTACTGAGTCGCCTCTTGTAGACTCAGGTTTTGTTGTTCCTATTTTCTTTCCAATAGATGATCTAATTGCTTGTCTTAACAAAGCAATGGCTTTTCTAACAGCTGTAGCTTCCTCAAGGTTTCCCTCAACCAATAATCAACTTAGAAGCTCATCGAATCCAATAAACCAGGCCACTATTTAAGATGGCAGGGTCATAGTACAACAAGTTCAGGGGAAACATGGTCAAAGTTATTCTGGTATTGGGTATAAGAGTAATGCTACTAGTTCTGGGGGAAACAATGCAAGCGGATAGGCAAGGGTTGTTAAATGCTACAACTGTCAAGGTGAAGGACATATGGCTAGGCAATGCACTCAGCCTAAGCGACCAAAGAATGTAGCATGGTATAAGGATAAAGCAATGTTAGTTGAAGCTCAGGAAGCTGGACAAATTTTGGATGAAGAGCAACTCGCATTTCTAGCAGATCCAGGGGTTCCAGATGGTCAAGCTGTTTAGACAATCATTCCAAACAATGCTGCTTTTTAGACTGAGGATCTTAACACTTATGATTCTGACTGTGATGATATCTCGAATGCTCAAGCGTTTCTCATGGCCAACATTTCCAACTATGGATCTGACGTTATCTCATAGGTATCCCATTCTGAAACCAATCTTAATGATATGGAAAATCAAAGTGTACTTGTAATGCATGATTTTGAACAATCACAAGCTATGGATTTTACAGATAATGAGATACATAGTGATAGCAATATCATTCTGTACTCTCAATATTTGCAAGAAAACACAAACAGGCCAAGATACTTTTTTGAGGCACAACAAGATTCAAATGATATTATCTGTGATTAGAACAAAGGTGGAACAAATGATTAATATGTAAATAATTAGGAAAAGGCTAATAAGGAACAAAATAATGAATTAGTAACTGTTGAGCTAGAGAGATATAAAGAACAAGTTAAAACTTTTGAATAACGCCTGAACATAGATTTAAGTAGTCATGAAAAAATGATTGATTCTCAAATGGATGATATGATTAAGGAGAAGATTGCACTAAAAACAAGTTGACTCACTTGAGCAAAATCTTTCTAAACAAATCAAAGAAAATGAATGTTTATTTTAAACATTCACAGTTTTCAAAAGTGAATCCAAAGAAAAGGAAGATAAATATATGGAAAACAAAATTGATTTGGAAAAGAAGATAAAGGAACTTCATAATATTCTTTTTATAAAGTGGGTCAATCTACTCAAACAGTGCACATGTTAACAAAGCCACAAGCCTTCTATGATAATATACACAAACAAGCTCTAATATTTACGGTCAAAGTTTATGAAAAAAGAATTCAAAAAGTCAAAAATGGACACTTAATATGGGACGGAGGGAGTATCTGCTAAACATGTTGCTATGCCTGTGATTGATGATGAGGAAACATTGATTTTGAAAGAAGAGAGTCGATAAAAAATGTCTAAAAAAAAGGATCCAGAGGCCATTAAACAAAATATTTCTCATAAACATATTGATTATGAATAATTAAATAGACTATCTGATGATTTTGGGAAACATTTTACTCCACAACAAGAATTGTCTGCTAAACAAGCTTTCTGGTTGCATATGTCCAATCCTACCAATAAACCTTCTGATGCATCCCCTGTCAAAATAGAAGCTCCTAAGGAACTTCCTAAGGTAAGCTTGGTGAATGAAAGCCTTAAAAAGCTTAAATTTCACCTTGCCAGGTTTGACAACGTGGTGAAGATAAGGACTACCCCTGATGCTCGTACAGAAGGTGAATAAGGGTTTGAACATACTAAAGCTGTTTTTAACAATGAAATTATTCCATTTCTAAAATCTTTAAAAAACATCTTCAATGTGTTTGATAGAGATCTTCTAAATGAAATAATGGAAGTATAGACGGTTTTTGACCAAATAGACACTGTTGTTCAACAGTCTTCAGTTGACAAATAATGTTTGGAAATTGTTAAGAAAGAATTACTTGTGGAAAATGATCGACTCTTACAACAAATCATGTCTCAAAATGTTCTTTTAACTGTGATGATTCTATGTCTTTGTTTGGTGAATCTGTGAATATGAATAGAAAGAGAAATGAATCTTGTGATAAGTGTTTCAATCTTGAGGCCAAGCTTTTGAAATCACAAAATGTGCATAATGATCTTTTGAAAAGTTACTCACAACTTGAAAAACATTGTATTTCTCTTGAATTGTCAATACAACTTAATCAATAAATTTTTCAAAAGGATGAATCTTGTAATAATCAAAATGCTCTTGAAATTCCAGAATTTTTTGAAAATAATGATTTGAAAGCTCAGTTACAAGACAAAGATACTACCATTTGTAAGTTGAAGGATATTATAAAATCAATGAGAGAAAAGTCCAAGAAAGAGAATGTCAATTATGATTATGGTGAAATTGAGACAAAAAATGTAGAACTGGAAAATAGTGTGGCAAAATTGCTTTCGGAAAACGAGCGTCTTTGTAATGAAATTAATCATGTGAAACGGGTTTTTAAAGAGCAATTTGACTCAATAAAAAAGACACGTGTTCGTACTAAAGAACAATGTGACTCTTTAATTGATAAACTGAACTTAAAATCTACTGAAAATAAGGATTTAAAAGCTCAAATTCAAACTAAGGTTTTTATGATAACATCATTGAAAAACGATTTGCGAAAATTAAAAGGAAAAGAAATTATTAATATTGCTGCACAAACACCATCTGCCTACACTATTATTCCAGGCATGTTCAAGCTAGACTTAGAACCTTTGGCTCCTAGGTTATTGCAAAATAGGGAAGCTCACATAGATTACCTTAAGTACACTCAGGAACAAGCTGATATTCTTTAGGAAATAGTTGAACAAGCTAAAGCAAAACAACCTTTAGATAAAGAGTTAGACTTTGCCTATAAGCATGCCCAACGAATTTAGGAGTTACGTGTATATGCTCTAGATACATGCCCTAATGCGATTAAACTTAATGAGAAAAAGGTTGCTGTCACACCCAAAAACAAGGTCAAGAAAGTTAAGTTTGTTGAACCTCTTACATCCTCAAGAAACATTTAACAGATAGAGTTATATACAACATCAGATTCTAACACACCTGTGTTGTCTCCTACATGATTGAAGTGTTCTACTAGTAATTGCGGATCAAAGCCTACAGGCAATAAAAAGAATGATAGGATCTCGAAAACACCAAGTAGGAACATGAAGAATAAAGTACAAGCCCAACCTAAGAAAGTTAATAAAAAGAATTGATACGCTTTTAAAATATATAATATAATATACTACAGGAAATTTACCAATTTACCCTTGAGGAAAAAGGTGAAAAGGAAACTCTTCAAAATGTATATAATATAATATAATACATATCTTAACCGGGAAGTATGATTCCCCGGGTCGTTTTCCCAACGACTTGTGAAATTGAGACCACGTTTGATGCTTGGACAATGATTTGAATGGGATACAAAGTTTGATTTGATTTTCTACTTCTACAAATTAAAATAAGCAAATGATAACAATTAAGAATGAAAACAAACAACGAGAATTTAAATTTTAACTAAAAACGCAAAACGGGAACCTTAAACGGAAGCTACAAACCCTAAATTTATAAAATTAAACCTAAATTGAGTTTTTCTTTTTAAATGGACTTAAATTGGCTAAAAAGTAAGTTTAAAGCAAACTAGAACAAAAACGGAGTTAAAATGAACGTTAAAACACGAAAAACGAGAACGAGAACGAATCCCGTTCTTTAGAAAACGAAATTTTGCAATTTAGACCCTACGAAAGCAAAACTAATTTTCCTATGAACTTTAGGATAAAAGAAAATTTTCTAAAAAAGATTTATATTTTTTTGATTATTTTTCTATTTTTTATGATTTTTTAAAGTTTTTAATGAAAATAAATGATAAAAAATACTAAATGAACTCTAAAAATTCTAGAAAAATGACAGAAAATAGCTTAAACTATATAAATCCTAGGAAAAATAAGCCCGAGATTGTAGCTTATAAAATAAGCCACGAAATAAGCTTAACAGCTTATTGGGCTTATAAAGCTAAAAAGAGTATAAGAAATTAATAGTGCAAGGGTCTTATGAAAAAGACCCAAGGGCACAGCGGTAAGGAGTGGGAGTGTGTGTGTTTATAAAAGGTTGAGGTGTTGAGGTCGGGGGTTCGAGTCTTGCTCACCCCCGACTTCCACTTCCCTTTTTTTGGTTTTTTATGAAAAACTTAAAGAACAAAAGTTGTAGAGGACAACTTTTTAAACAACTTTAATAAAGGGACTACTAGCTGAAACTCAAAATTAAGCTCTCAAAAAGCTTTTTAATAAGCTGTAAACAGAAAGTGAGCTTTTAAAAGCTAAAATTCTACTTCTCACTTAATAGCTTGCAAACAACTCATTTTAAGCTCAAATTCAAATCTAAAAACTGTTCTAGAAAGCTTAAGATGTGTAAAAGCTAATTATGAAAAGCTAACTTAACTGGAAACACTATAAGCTATCTAAATTCTATGATCTAGGATGTAAACTCAGCAAGGAAAACTCAAAGCTTAAAAACTTAATAAGCTATAAAACTCAATAAGCTATTTCAGACTCTAAGCTTTTGAAGACTTATCTATCTACTTATATGCTATGAATCAAAATCATAAAAAACAAGTACTAAAAGCTAGAAATCTAAATTTAAAAAGCTAAGACTAGTTAATACTGTTTTTGGCTTTTTGAGATTTTTTTGATGAACTTTTAAGGCTAAATTAATCCTAAGTAATAAGCTAGAAATTGAAAACAAGTTTTAAACTATCTTAACCTTTATCTAATTTATAAACTTACTAAATTTTAAAATCTAAATCCTACTAAAGCTAGCTTAAATGATGCTAAAAAGACAGCAGTAGTAACTGCTGTTACTACTGCTGGTGCAAATGACCAAATGGCCAAAACCAATTTGCAGGTATCCTTAAGGGATAACCCTGCACTAGACACTCCTATTGAGTGTTTAAGAACACCTAGCTAACAAAATCCAAACCTAGGAAGGCTTGGATCAAATTTTAACAAATCAAGAAAAGAGGAAAAAGTCCCCTGGTGCAGGCACAAAATAAACTAGCTTTAACTTTTAAAAATTTGCAAACTGAACTTTGAAAACTCTCTTACTACTCATTTTAATCCAAATCTAAACTAGTTCAAAAACTTTTATCAATTCCCTTTGACTATTAAAGGTCAAACTGTATTAAACCAAACACCCCTTTATACTTATGACAGATTTCTTTTAAGCTTGAGATTAAAATCTAGAGGACAAAACTTTAATAACAGATATCAATTAGCTTATAACAAGCTTAACAAACATAAATCCAAAATCAATTAAGCTAGAATTAAGAATCTAAAAGCTAAGCTACTTATTTTTGGTTTTTAAGTGATATTAAGACAGTTTATGAAATACTAAGATTTAAGATACCTAATGCTAAAAACAAATGAACAAATATCACATTTAGATTGAGACAATCACAAATAAGCTAACTAGAAAGCAAAATAAGCAAGCAATAAGCAAATAATCATATCTAACTAAGAAATTTTAAGACAGGGAATTTAAATGAAGAACTTACAAACTGCCTTAGCAAAACAAAGGCACAAAGGCTCAAATGAGCTTATCTACTAGCTCTAGCTTATCCTTATGGATAAGCTAGTAAAAGTCCATGGAAGCTCATCCCTTGCTAGCTTCCCTTCCATTAGCTTATAAGTCTTGTAACCACTCAGCCAACTTTGGCTGAGTGTGTGGAGTTTAATAAGCCACTTTGATCAATCTTTTTAGTGTAAAAATAAGTTTTTAAGTCTCTTTGGTATTCTGTCAAAATTTAAATAAGCCAAAGTGAGCTTAAGTGCTCCAGCTGCTTATGCAGCTTAAGCACATTGTTTTTGTGCTTGTTATGAGTGTTACTAGCTCTTTTCAAAAGCCCCTTGTTCTTGTCTTAACCTCACAAGTGAAAAGTCAAAGCACCCATAAGACATTTCTTTGTAAACCCCCCATTTTTCAAAGCCACAAAATCAGCAACTTTTTCTAACCTAAATGCTCAAACTTTGAAAATAAGCTCATTTGCCTCCCTTTTTAATCTGTTTATGGTTGGTTTTGGGTAAAAAGCACCAATGTGCTTATTTCAATAAGCTAAAAAAGCCCTTAAGCTCACTGTGCATTTCCCCTGGTGCTGAGCACCTCATTTCACCCCACTTTTCTAGCTTATTTAAATATTAAGCACTAGGATCGATTGATATTGGTGATATTAATACTGATGCAGAGATTACATTAATTGATGAAACTCAGGGGAGGATAAATGATATTATTGCTTAAGATATAAAGAAGTGTTTGGAAGCATCCTCCTAGAGATTAAGAAGCTTTTAATGAAGAAACTTGATGATTAATCCAGATGAATATCAATTTTAGGGGAGGATTGTTGGGAATTAAAAGTCTTCTTAATACTGTTAAATATTAATGCTACTAGTCAATGATAAAAGAGAAGTTTCAACTAGAGACATTAATGTTGATTGAAGACATTAATGATGATTGAAGACTTTATGGTTGAAGACTTTATGTTGATTGAAGACATTAATGATAATTGAAGACTTTATGTTGATGAGAAGTTTAATTGAGGTGGTTATGGAAAGTATTGAATACATTTGATTAATGTTGACCACATAGTTAGAAACATATTGAATACTTAATTATGGTATTTAATATGGTTGACTAGATTGTTGGGAAATATATTGTAAAAGACTTAATACTGGTAGTATAACAGTTAAGTCTGGTAGTATTAGTTAATACTGGCAGTACTAATATTAAGTCTGGCAGTATTATCTATAAAAGGACGGCAGTTGGGTTTAGAGAAAATAATCACTTCATTATCATTCATACCTTAACTTTAGGTATCTAGTTAGTAAGTTGTAACACATTATAGCTGATTAATAGAAATCAAAGTTTAGTACTCATTGTTCTTCTTAATACTATTGTGTAGATTCCGCATATACAATAAGTATTCATAGTCAGTGTTTCTCTATAGTCAATCTGTATTTATACAAGTTGGCTATCACCCTTAGCAGGCTGCAAAAATCTGTTCAGTTTGGGACTCACACACATGATAGGGAATCGCTCTCAGCTCATAAACTTTGTTAGTAAATTTTTGGGTATAGTTAGATTCGGGAACGACCATATTGCAAGAATTATGGGGTATGGTGACTATCAGCTGGGAAACATGACTATCTTAAGGGTATATTACGTCGAGGGGCTTGGACATAATTTATTTTCTGTTGGTTAATTTTGTGACGGGGATCTTGAACTCGCTTTTTAGAAAAACACTTGCTTTATTCATAATTTAAAAGGTGTTGATCTACTTTCCGAATCCCGTGACACAAATTTATACACAATTTCTCTTGATGACATGCTTAAAACATCTCCGATCTGTCTTCTATCCAAAGAGTTAAGACTAAGGTGGGTTATGGCACCATCGGTTATCAAATCTCAACTTCGGTACTATTAACAAGCTAGCTAAAGACGGTCTTGCACGAGGCATTCCAAGACTTAAATTTTAGAAAGATCATTTGTGCTCTGCTAGGGTACGTTAGGAAAGAGCAAGAATCCTCCCATCTCTTTAAACCCAAAGCTGGAAGTCACTAACCAAGGAGACAGCTTTCTTTTGCATATGGTTTGTGTGGCCCGTTAGTGTGGAGAGTATTTACACGAAAAAGGATATATCTTTAGTGAATTTTGACGATTACTCAAGATTTACTTGGGTCAGATTTTTGAGGACAAAAGATGAAGCTCCTGAGGAAATCATTAAATGCATCAAAAATATACAAGTTCGTTTGAATTCCACCTTCCGTAATGTTCGAACAGATAATGGAACCGAATTTGTCAATCAGACACTTTGTGAATTCTATGAAAATGTTGGGATATCACACCAAACATCTGTTGCACGCACTCCAACGGTGTTATCGAAAGGCGTAACCAAACTCTTGTAGAAGTTGCTCGTACAATGTTCATATTTTATAAAGCTCTATTATTTTTATGGGCTGAAGCAATCAATACAACCTGTTACACCTAAAACCGTTCATTAAACCGTCTATTATTTTTATGGGCTGAAGCAATCAATACAGCTTATGCAAGATAAGAAACCGGATTTATCATTTTTCCAGGTCTTTGCTTCACTCTGTTATCCTAGCAATGACAATGATGACCTGGGTAAATTAGATGCAAAAGCTGACATTGGTATTTTCGTTGGTTACGCGCCCTCAAAGAAAGCGTTCAGAATCTACAACAAAAGAACTCGGAAAATTATAGAAACAATTTATGTGACATTTGATGAGCTGATAACAATGGCTTCTGAACAATTCAGTTCAGGACCCGGGCTTCATTCTATGACTCCTGCAACATCCAGTTCAAGACTCGTTCCAAACCCTGTTTCTTAAAAACCTTGTATTCCACCACCAAGAGATGATTGGGATCGCTTGTTTCAACCGATGGTCGATGAATACTTCAATTCTCCATCAATTGCTGTTATTCCAGTTCTAGACGCTGCTGCACCAGGAGCTGTGGTTTTAGTCGGTTCTCCTGTGTTAACTTCCATTGACCAGGATGCTCCTTCAACAAGTATTCCATCAACACAAGAACAAGAACATTCACTAAACATTTCTCAAGGTTTTGAAGAATCACCAAAAACACTAATTTTTTATGATGATCTACTTTATGAATCTCTTCATGAAGACTTGACTTCTCAAGGATCATCATCGAATGTGAGACAAACCCACACTTCATTTGAACACCTTGGTAAATGGACTAAGAATCATCCTATAGCAAACGTGATCGGCGATCCTTCTCGCTCTGTCTCTACGAGAAAGCAATTCCAAACTGACGCCATGTGGTGTTATTTTGACGCCTTCCTAACTTCTATAGAACCAAAGAACTTCAAACAAGCAATGATCGAACCATCATGGATCGATACAATGCAAGAAGAAATTCATAAATTTGAAAGGCAAAAAGTTTAGGAATTGGTGTCGTGTCCAGATAAAGTGCTATTGATCAAACTAAAATGGATTTATAAGGTAAAGACAGACGAATTTAGCGGGATACTAAAGAATAAGGATAGACTAGTTGCTCAAGGACTCAGGAAAGAAGAGGGAATCGATTTCAAGGAATCATTTGCATCGGTTGCTTGAATAGAGGCCATCCGTATCTTCATAGCAAATGCCGCTCATAAGAATATGACGATCTACCAAATGGATGTCAAAACGGCTTTCTTAAATAGCGATCTCAAAGAAGAGGTCTACATTTCTCAACTAGAAGGATTTGTTGATCAGGATAACCCATCGCCATAGTGTACAAGCTAAAAGGCCCTCTAACTCTCAAACAAGTACCAATTACACACAGCTTGGTACGGTCATGCTGTCAAAGCTTCTTACACATTCTACAACATTTTCTCTAAGGTGCAGTTGAATCTTAACACTCTTCACACGGCAAGTTGGGAAATGACCGGTATTCATACGTGGAGGGTGTTGAAGGCGAAATTTATGTTGACGTAAAATACGAGTGGGTGAGGCCAGGTGCGGCGACTATATCGTTGGCTCATGGTGGTGGGCCGAGGTGTGATATTGTAGCGGGAGGAGTTGTGTTAGCGTCTCTGTTTGGCGATATACTTGAGGGCGTACTACTGAGTTATTTTAATGTGGGATATGTGGTCTAATACGGGAGACTAGATCAGCAACTGGTGATTGTGGACATGCGAGGGTGCTGTTGTCGGAGTGGCACTTATGTATTACTTAATGTTATGCCCAAAGTCCCCGAAGGCATCTTTATAAACCAATCTAAATATGCTTCTGAAATTGTTAAAAAATATGGTTTGCTTACTACTGATTCTGTCGACACACCCTTGGTAGAAAAAAGTAAACTGGATGAAGATCTACAGGGGAAACAAGTTGATGCTACACTTTACTGGTGGAATTGATTGTGATCCCATATTATCTTACATCTAGTAAGACCTGACCTTTATCTAATGTAGTCCTGCTTATGTGCTCGGTATCAGTCAAAGCCACCTGAAAAGCACTTACAATCGGAAAAACCGATCTTTCGATACCTTACGGGAACCATTAACATGGGTCCTGGTACTCGAGGATACCGTGATGTCTTTAAGAGCATATGCAGATGTAGCCACGCGGGGTGGTCAGGACATTAGACTATACATCTGGAACAGTATTCTTAGGTGACAAACTGTTAGCTTGCGTCAAGAAGCCAAAAGGTCCACGGGCCATCTCCGATACAAAGGCTGAATATATTTCCTTATTTGGGTGTTGTGCTCAAATCCTATGGATGCGTTCATAACTAATAGATTATGGTTTTCAATTCAATAAGATTCCTTTGTACTGCGATAACAAAAGTGCGATTGCCTTATGCTATAACAATGTTCAACACTCACGAGCTAAGCAGATCGATGTTCGCTACCATTTTATAAAGGAGCAAGTAGAGAATGGAATCGTGGAGCTATACTTTATCCGAACTGAATACCGACTGGCTAACATCTTCACCAAACCTTTGCCAAGAGAAAGATTCAACTTCTTGGTCAAAAAGCTCGGTGTGAGAAGCATGCCTTCGGAAACGTTGAAACGTCTGGCAGAGGAAACAGACGAGTGATGGTGGTAACTCATATCCTGTATCATATGTACATAAGAAAACATAAAAACACAAAAATAATTTTCTTTTATATAAATTTTTTCAAGAAAGAAAATTAAAAATTAAAAAATCAGAAAAATACAAAAATATGTATTTCTGGCATGTCTTCTGAAAATCGATAACATTTACGGCCTTAGAAATGTCATTTAATAATGATACGAGGCTGTAAATGAAGTTCGAGCAGAATTTCAAAAGCTTTCAAAACATGCCAAAAAATGGCTTGCTATTATTTCAGATAGCAACCCGGTCATCATCTTAAAAGCAAGTATTTCAAAAAGAAAACTTAACCTCATAACGGGAATTTATTCTCGGGCATGGTCTACTTTATGACCATGTAAAGGCTTGTGATTACTTTGCATCACAACTCGTGCTTCTTAAATTTCATAAGTGTATGTGTCAGTGCGCTTATGTGTCAAAATAAGAGAAATCTTATTTTCTTAGGTGTTGATTTTCAAAAATAATATAATCATCTTAAGAAATTCATCATAAAAAATTATTTTTTCAAAGACATTTGACCTCTCAAACAATGACTACAACTCTTTATAAAGAAAACTGGTCATTGTTTAAAGGGGAGAAAATGTCAAATATCTTCTTCAAAAAGGTCAATTTGTGATAAAAAGAAACAGTTTTAAACAAGAAAGGGTGAATAATTAAAGGGGAGTTAATTAATTTTAACTCAATCGCGATATGTTAAGTGTAATTCTTTAAGGGTAAAATTGCAAATTGCTAGATATTTCTTGATAACTAAACTTTAGGGGCTAGTTTTGCCATTTAGGAAACTTATTTAAACCTTAAGTAAAGTTCATTAGGAAAATAGAAGCTCTAATAAACCTCAGGGGGTATTTTTGCCAAAAACCCAAAAGTTTTAAAATAAAAACGCCCCCTTCATATCTGGTATACTCACACGAACACACTAAACCCTTGAACCTCCATTGTTGAATTTCAAACCTTCAAGAACTAGCTCTATCTTTGTTATAATCAAAAGGTACACTTGTTCTAATGTTAAAACCTTCATTAATCAGACCTAATGTTGGAATTTCACTCTAAAAACCCTAAAAATTGATCTAAATTTCATCACATTAAAAAGTGTATGAAATCTCAAATTGATTGAGGGGTTCTGGTCCTATAAGGGTCTAGATGTTGTACCTAATGGGGATAACGTATTCATATGTTATGGTTGATTCTTGTTGTCGATCTCATAAAAAAGGGTAAAGAACTTGTAAAAGTTCATGGGTTTTGGGTTTAGAACTATTATAATGATTGTTTGCGTGCATTTGAGTCTTCTTAAACATGCTTATATGTTAAAATCTTAAATATTTTGGGTTTTCGTGTTCTTATCGGTCGAACAAGACATAAGTCAAGATTTTAGTGGTTAATTCATGAGTTGAATGTGTTAGAATGTTTCCTTGATGCTATGTGTTCATGTTAAGATAGATTGTGATGATTGAAAAGGTGTAAAATGTTGATGTATATGTTACACATGCGAACTATATATATTAACACAGGCGAACTATACACTGGTTGTTAACATAGGGGAACTATACCTGAATACATAGGCGAATTATACACTCATGTTAACACAGGCGAACTGTACATTTATACACATGCGAATTTTACACTAGTGTTAAGGCATGCGAATTATACACAAATACATAGGCGAACTATATACGTGCTCAACATAGGCGAATTATACATAGGTATACAGGCAAATTATACACTTAAGTCAACACATGTGAACTATACACATTCTATAGGCGAACTATACATGATTTTTTCTAAGAAAACTAATCTCATAATCTCGGTAATCTAATCTCATAACCTAATCTAAGTATAATTAAGCCTTAACTTATCACTTAGTGATCAATTTAGGTCTAGTTTTTCCTTAGAAATCTTTAGTGATTGCCTTGATTTCTATAGAGTGCCTATAGTTAGTGTGTTGTTTGATTATGTGTTTCTCGTGGTCTCATGTATGTTAATGTTTTGCCTAGTATATGTGTGCATAATTCCTAGTGTAAATCAGTCTTGCATCTATAATCATTCGTCATGATCTAGATTGTCTTTTAGTGATATATATATATTTGCTTGTATATGAACTGTATGTGATAAATCTTAGCAGAATCATGTCTTCCATTACTGCTCATAAACCAAACTTGATCTGGAACTTGTTCCCAAGGAGAAAAGACTTGAGATAGGGAAATGCAACGGAAGACTCAATCCTGGAAAGATACAGAGAGAACCCACATTTCAAGTCTTTCTGGATGCTATTGCTCTTTCTCCATGCTACTCTGCATTTCTCATCACTGCAGATGTTCCAGAAGTTTACATGCATCAATTCTGGGATTCAGTTTACAAGCATGACACTTTCTATAGATTCAAAATAGACAAAAGGAAGAGATTCAAACATACTCTGGAAATCTTCAGAGATATCTTAAAGATCTTCCCTAGAGTATAAGGACAAGACTTTGATGCACTTCCTACTGATGAAGAAATTATATCTTTCTTAAGAGATCTTGGTCACACTAGGGAAATCCATTCACTCAATGATGTTGTTGTTAATCAGATGCATCAACCGTGGAGAACTTTTGCTGTTCTCATTAACAGAAGCTTATCTGGAAATACATCTAGTCTTGACAATCTTTGTCTATCCAGAGCACAAATCCTTTGGGGTATGTACCATCAGAAGAATGTGGACTATGTTGAACTACGTTGGGAAGATTTCATTTACCAGATTGACAACAAAGCCTACAAAAATCAAGAGAAGATGTACCACCCTCGATTCACCAAAGTTATCATTTACTACTTCCTTACTCAAGACAAGACACTCTCCTGGAGAAACAATATCGGGATGCACACCTTCAGGGATGACTATCTGATTAACACTTTAAGATTTGTCTCTACAAAAGAAGAAACTCAAATCTATGGTTCTATACTTCCTGAATCTTTGACCAGTCCTGAGATGAAGGAAACCAAAACTTACAAGACTTACCTTGGTTTTGCTACAGGAGCTACACCTCCTAAGAAAACGTGAAAGTGCAAGAAGCCATCCTCTCCTAAACTCACTACTGTCCCAGTTTCAACCGAAGAACCTACGGGAAAGTCAAAGAGAGTAAAGAGACCTGCAAATAAGTCTACTAAGGCTCCAGCAAGAGGAGTTGTTATTAGAGAAACTCTTGAGTTGCCATTGTTTAAGAAGAAGGAAAAGGTGGATGTTACTCGAGGCAAAGGAATGGAGTTACTCTCTCAAGTGGCTTTAAATAAAGATGCTCAATTTGAAGAAGTTCGAAGGAAGAGTATACGAGACTTTCATAAGACTCATCCAAGTGGTTCTAGTGCTGTAAAGATCATACATTTGGTTACAAGTGAAGGAACTGGTGTTAAAATAGGAGTTCCCGATGTGACTGAAGAAGAATCATCTGAAAGTGAAGGTGAATCTTGGGGAAATTATGAATATGATAGCAACAATGAACAAGACTCAATTGGTGAAGACAGTGATCAAAAGAATGACAGTGATGATGACAAAACCCAATTAGACAATGAAAATGAGTCGAATTCTGAGCATGAAACTGATGAGAATGAATCGGGCTCAGAGTTTGATCAAGAAGAAAATGAAGAAGATGAAGAAAAAGTGAAGGACAAACTTATTAAAACCTCGTCAAGCGATTCTGATGATGAAGATGAAACAAAGATTACTGATAAAGCAGAAGGTGATGAAGATAAAGAGATGGATTACACTACCAGTCAACTATACAATGATGTGGATATACGACTGAATGAACCAGTTGATACTAATAAAGGGTTTATTCAAGAGGAGGTTACCGATGTTGCAATGACTAACATTCAACAAGGGAATGAAGTCCCAGTTACCAACTCTTCTCATTCATCTGACTTGGTGGCTAAATTCTTAAACTTTTCAGATATTCCCCATACAGATGCTGAAATTGTTTCTCCAATGGATATTTACGTCCATCATGAAGTACCAAGCAAGCAAACTTCATCACTCCTTATGGTACCTGTCTTAGTTATCAGTGAATCTTCACTAATATACTCCACCGTCATCCCACAATCAATACCATCCTTCACTCTTCCACCTCCACAATCAACACTAACTCCACCACCAATAACTGAAGCTACAAATTCTCAATCTGCACTTCCTAATTTTGCATCCGTCTTCCAATTCAACAACATAGTCACGACATTGGAAAAAGAAGTTGCTGAGCTCAAAAAGGATCCTCTCCACACTCAAGTGACAGCTTTAGTTGATGATCATCTAGATGCAAGGCTAAGAGCCACAAGAGATGAATTCATGAACCGTCTTTCTTCATCTATCACTGTAAGGGTCACATAGCAAGTCTGATGCGTATTTTATTTTAAAATATATTTTTTATCATGTTTTAAATTTATAAAACTCTATCTACCTAACGACGCACTAACGGGCAGAGAACCTGTAACGCCCCGACCCAAAAGGGTAGAAGTATTACAAATATGGTGTGACATCAAAGGCATACATAATCATAACACAAGCATAAACAACGGAAGTCTTAATAAATAACCAAAGGAAATAAGTCAACACGACTTAAGGTACATAAGTTCTCAAAGATAGACATATCCAAACGAAATAACAAATGTCTTGAAAAGAAACAATTCATATATCAAAACTAAGATCTCTAGGGTAAGTCCACACTCAGCACTCATAGCCTGAAAGCAACCCCAGCTCCTAGCTTAGATACCTGCCGCAGGAAAAGAAAGTGCGGCTGAGCTTACAAAGCCCAGTGAACAGATATATATAATCGAAAGCAAAAGATAACGGAAATCAAAGGATACGATACAAGGTACAAAGGATATCACAATACATGATCAAAGGGATACAAATATAAGGTAAGACAAATCAGAAGATCAAATCATAGTGTAAGGTAAGATGAATCAGCAAATCAAATGAAGTCCAATAACCAAGCCCAAACAAATCATATCATAGTAACCATGGAGTAGCTAGCTCCAAATGTGAAAGACGTGGATTGCACCCAAACATCAGTCACCAAATATCCAAATATCATAATGTCATAATCCATCGAATACAAAACAAATCTAGGATGCATCCATACGCCCCTTAAACAAATAATAATCTTCATACGGCACATATAATATCAAATGGGGGACGGGTAATGAGAAAATCACTCACCAACATGAGTCATGGCCAAAAGGTCATCAATGATACGGCCATGTTACCATTCATGGCTAGAACAAATAGTGGCTTGTTATCATACAATGGATGTCAAAGCAAAGTCCATACAAAAGTTCATCTCAAATGATCATAAGCAAAGTTCAATGTCAAGGTTCAAATATCAAGGGATAGCATAGTAGGTTTCAAATGGAACATAATAACAGATCATATAAGAAAGCCAAAATAAAAGGCTCAGAGCAAATGTAGCAGATCGCATAAGTAATCAAAGATAGAGAGGAATATGTCAATGAATAACTTAACGATAAGGTCAGAAATATCTGTACCATATTCGGAAGCCAAGCAAATAACCAAAGAAAGCACCACAGAATCTCAAAATCACTACCCTCTTTTTGACCGAATGACCCAAAAGAAAAGATAAATTCGATTACAAACCATTCATTTAAGTTATACTTTCTATTTTTGGTAACTTTCCATTTTTAGTAACTTTCCATTTTTAGTAACTTTCTATTTATAGTAACTTTCCATTTTTAGTAACTTTACATTTTTAGTAAATTTCTATTTTTAGTAATATTCATCATTTGAGATTCTATTAAGCATTTTGAATAGCTTAGGGACTTAATATGCCAACCTTACCAGTTTAGGGTTAAATATGACAACTTTCCATATTTTAGGGTTTAATTCATCTAACAAAATCACAATTTCAAGGTTAAAAGTGTAAATATCAAAGTTTCACATTTTATCAGTATTATTCCCTTCCGTAATTATTTCTGTATTTACAAGTCAAACCGTTAATTTATACAATTTACATATTTTGTCCTTTTAGTTTTATTAAATTAATTAAACATTATCTTTAATTATCCATAATTACAAAACAAGCCCTTATAGATTTAAATATGAAAAATTCATACTTTATACATTAAATACTAACCAAACCATTATAACTTTCAGACTTACAATTCCAGTCCCACTATTTAATTAATTTACTTCTAATTACCTATTTTATATATAATTAACCCTTTTTAAATCCAAAATAATATCAAAATGACATTTTATACCCCCCAACTTATTTTATTCAGATTATAATAATTATAATAACATGTTTAAATCAGACCCCATATGTTTTCAGAAATTTACAAAAAACAGTCCTTATACTTTAAATATCAATTCGGCAATTCAATTAAATCCACAAAACCCTAATTAAATTTTTCCCAATCACAAACATAATTATTTCCCAATAATTGGCATTAAATGCACCTGGAAAAATTATCAAAACCCTAACCATAATTTTATTTCTTTCCTTTTTCATTTAATTCGAAATCGGCAAACAATGATAAATCCTCAATAATTATTCGAATCACTTATAAATTTTTCCAACAATTTATCTGAGTATATATGTTTATATGAAACAACCTTAGAAAAAATATAAAATCACTTTACAAATATATTTGTGCCAATTTCCATAATTAGCTAAAAAATTAGGGTTTTCGATACATGTTTAATTTATAAAATCAATAGAACATGCATGATAATTTTTCTCATGCCATAGAATGACTTAATAATGATGAAAATTGAGATACAAAAATTACCTTTGAAGATTCTTGATGATTTTTAAATAGGAATTATATACCCGGTTGCTTAATTCAACCCAAAACAATACCAACTCGAACCAAGCACTTTACAATCTTCCACTATTGTCCCACAATTCCTTGACCTTCAAAACAGCCAAGAAAAATCGTGATTGCCTTGGAAAATTCTTATGCCACCATTTTTGGTTTTTAGGGTTTCGGTGCTATTGTTTTTAGAGATTTAGCAAATGAAAATGCATATAGGATATACTTAGAGGATTTTGGCCGATTTATGGGCCTTTTTAAAAAGATAAAATCTGATTTTAAACTTTGCCTAATTTATTTTGTATTTATCCTATTTTATTTTATATTTAATTTGTAAAGTATAATTAAATACATATTAATTAATTCGGCTAAAGTATACATATACAAAATATTAATTATTTTTCTTGTATATCATAAGGTATTTTAAATCTTACATAAATTCCATAATTGTCATAAGTTGCATTTTTATAATTTCTAACCTTTAAATGAATTTTATTTAAGCTTTTATGTAATTTTCTTGCATTAGGGGTATTTTGGTAATTTTACACTTGTTGAGATTTTTAGGTTTTACAACTTCTTCCCATCTAAAAAAAAAATTTCGTCCTCAAAAATTGAATGAACCGGAATGAAAACGAAATGAGAACGAAGCGAAAACATACCGAACTAGACAAAGAAATGAGGATATACTAACCCCCCGCCCCCCCTAGCTCGCATAGACTCCTCGGTCTCGCCAGGTAGCCTCACGCTCGGTGATTCTCCAAGAATCGTCACAAACAAAAGGAATAACTTGTTTCTCATACTCTCGCTAGACGATCCCAGAAAGGAATCAGGTTCCTTCGGACAAAGACATTAATCAGTGCTGAATCTGATCAAAAGGATATTATGCGACGTGCAATGGATGATAATGTATCCCCTCAAACGAGATACATGAAAGACATCGTGAACGTGCGATAACTGCGGAGGAAGAGCCAGACGATACGAAACCTCTCCAATACGTTCCAAAATCTTAAACGGACCAATGAATCGAGGACTGAGCTTGCCCTTAATCCCAAAAATGTTTTAACCTCTGATGGCGAAACCGTTCAAAATACACGCGCTGAACTCCAACGTGAAACTCCTAAGTCACGAATCGAATGCTTATCAGCATAACTCTTCTGTCGCGATCTAGCCTCTTTCAATTTCTCCTTAGCAACAACCACTTTCTCATTAGTAATCTCGATGAGCTCCGGACCTTCAATCAAACGTTCACCTACTTCATCCCAGCAAATAGGTGCTCGACATTTTCTTTACATACCAAAGCTCGAAAGGTGCTTGCCTTGATGCAAGCATGCCAACTATATTGTAGTGCAAACTCCACCCAAGCACAAATATTCATCCCAACATACCTGTCCCTTCCAACTCACAAGCCCTCAACATATCTCCAAAGTCTGAAGTCCCCTCTCTGACTGACCCATTCGGTTTGAGATGAAATGTTGTACTGAATTTTAAGAACCGAGTTCCCCAAGCTTTCAGTTTAATCCTTCCAAAAATGAGCTGTAAACTTCGGATCTCTGTCGAACACAATAGAAGTTCGGTGTACCATGCAGTCTAAAAACGATTTCCAGTCGAAAATCTCTTCTCCGCAAACTTACGAATACCCATAGTTCTTACCTAATGGGTAAGAAAATGAGCCAGACTTGGTTAGACCGCTCAACAACCACCCAAAATCGGCATCAATGTCTTTTTCTGAGTAGTAGGCAAACCAGTAACGAAATCCTAAAATCTCATCCCATTTCCACACAGGAATCTCCAACGCTGAACCAACCAACTAGCCTCTGATGTTCAATTGACCATCCGACAATCATCACATTTGGATACAAACGTAGCCACATCTGCTTCATGCCATTACCACCAAAAAGTACTGTTTCAAATCTCTGTACATTTTGGTTTAACCTGGATGTATATAAATGAGAACTATGACTCCCGTCATAACCTTCTCGCGAAGTGGCCTGATCATATTGGACACATATCCCATCTTCAAACCACAACAACACCGTCCATCATCACACTGAACTCAACATTTTACCTTCTTCTCAGATAAACACTTCTTTAAGTTGGATACGTGAAATGTACTGTGAACCCTGCTTAGTTGTTATGGAAGTTTGAGTCTATAAGCAATGGTTCCCACTTTTGCAAACACCTTGAAAGGTCCGATATAACTCGGGTTCAATTTCCCCGTTTGCCAAAACGGATAACCCCTTTCCAAGGTGATACCTTCAACATGACACGGTCACCAACTTAAAATTCCAAAGGCTTACGCCTCACATCGGCGTAACTCTTCTGGCGATCACGAGCGGCTTGAATTCTTTGCTTGATTTAAACAATCTTCTTGGTTGTCTCACGAATAAGTTCTGGACTAGTGAGTTGAGCGTCTCCGATCTCAGCCCAACAAACGGGTGATCGACACTTCCGACCATAAAGCGCCTCAAATGGGGCAGCTTTAATGCTAGCTTGATAACTGTTGTTATATGAGAATTCAATCAGCGGTAAGTGTCTTTCCCTACCATTCCCAAAGTCTATCACACAAGCGCGTAACATATCTTCTAGTGTTTGAATGGTTCTTTCGCTTTGTCCATCGATTTGCAGATGCTAAGCCATACTCATATCCAAACGAGTAAATGCCTTTTGAAACATTCTCCAGAAATTTGACGTAAACCTACAGTCACGGTTACAAATGATCAAGACTGGTATTTCATGTCTCGTGACTACTTCTTTCAAGTATAGTCTTGACAATTTGTCCATATAATCATTTTCCCTCATTGGTAAAAAGTGTGCTGACTTAGTAAGACGGTCTACAATCACCCAAATGGTATCATAACCACTTGGCGTCCTTAGGAGCTTGGTGACAAAATCCATGTTGATGTTGTCCCACTTCCATTGAGGAATCTCAAGTTGCACCAACAAACCAGATAGATTTTGGTGTTTAGCTTTGACCTTAAAACATATCAAACATTTTCTAATATAGGTGGCAATGTCAGCTTTCATGTTGGGCCACCAGTATAATTTCTTCATGTCCTGGTACATTTTTTTGGAACCCGGATGAGCGGAATATTTTAACTTGTAGGACTTATGCATAATCAAAGTCCTTAGGTTACCATATCACGGTAACCAACTCCTGTTATTTAAACATAGAGTTCCATTGGCACACGGTTCCAACTTTTCCTTTGAGAGGTCCTTCCTGATCATACCTCCTACATCCTCAGCTTCAATGTTTTTCGGTTTCGTTGCTTATATCTGAGCTTCCAAAATTTGCCAGGGGAAATCCAAACCAATAGTCATAACTAAGGCTCGAACTCATAATGGCTTAATCCATTCTTTACGGCTTAAGGCATTGGCCACTACGTTTGCTTTCCCCGGGTGATAATGAATTTCACAATCGTAATCACTAAGCAACTCCAACCAGCGACGTTGCCTCATGTTCAACTCATTTTGATCAAGGATGTGTTGTAAACTTTTATGGTCGGTGAACACAGTACACTTTGTCCCGTACAGATAGTGTCTCCAAATCTTTAGAGCAAACACCACTACACCAAGTTCCAAATCATAAGGAGTATAATTATTCTCGTGAATCTTCAATGTCGTGATGCATAAGCAATCACCTTCTCATTTTGCATCAAAACAATACCCAATCCTTTATGCGAAGCATCGCAATAAACAATAAAGTTCTCAGCTCCTTGAGGTAGAGCTAAGATAGGCGCGCTACACAACTTATCCTTCAATGTTTGAAAAGCTGCTTCTTGCTTGTCACCCCATTCAAAGGCGACCTTCTTCTGAGTAAGCTTGGTCATTGGCTTAGCAATCTTTAAAAATCCTTCAATAAATCTCCGATAATAACCGGCAAGACCTAAAAATTAACGAATCTCCGTTGGAGTCTTAGGAGATGCCCAATCTTTTACGGATTCGATCTTGGCGAGATCCACGTAAATGCCTTGACTATCAATCATGTGGCCGAGAAATTGTACCTTGGGAATCCAAAATTCACATTTAGAGAATTTAGCATACAACTCCACTTTCTTTAGCAACTTTAAGATTAACTTAAGATGCTCTTCATGTTCTTCTTTGTTCTTCGAGTAAATGAGGATATCATCAATAAAGACAATCACAAATTTATCCAGATATGGCTTGCACGCACGATTCATGAGATCCATAAATATCGCTGGTGCGTTCGTCAAACCAAATGGCATAACTTGAAATTCATAATGACCATAACGATTTTTGAAAGTGGTCTTCGGAATGTCTCCTTCACGAACCCTCAGTTTGATGATAACCCGATCTCAGGTTGATCTTCGAGTAGACACTCGACCCTTGAAGTTGGTCAAATAAATCATCAATCCTTGGAAGTGGATAACGGTTCTTTATCGTTAGCTTATTCAATTCTCGATAATCTATGCACATCCAAAAAGATTTCCCTCCTTCTTCTTGATAAACCTAACGGGAGCTCCCCAAGGTGAGGCAAACTGGGTCTTCATGAAGCCTTTTTTGAAAAGTTCTTTCAGTTGATCCAATAATTCTTTCATCTCGGAAGGTGTTAATCAACAAGGCGATCGTGCCACAGGTGCAGCGCCAGGTATCAAATCGATTTAGAATTCCACTTGTCGGGTTGGTGGAATACCCAGCAAGTCCTCAAGAAATACTTTGGAAAAGTCTTAAACTATTGGTACATCTTCAAGTCGCTTCTCCTTCGACTTGTCTTTGGCTTCCTTTGTAGTAACATGTGCCAAAAAGACATGGCATCCTTTTAGCAAGTACTTTTGAGTTTTAGTTCACGAGATGATGTTTAATCGGGACCCGTGTATATTGTCACTTCCGTCACCATAAACAATTAATGTTTCATTTCCTCAGGGAATACGAACGATCTTCTCGGCACAAACTATCACGGCATGATACATTGATAACCAATCCATACCAATTATGACGTCAAAACTACCAAGTTCTATGGGCATTAAGTCAACGTTCAATGGATGATTTAAGAAGTTTAAAATGCAACCCTGTATGATAGTATTTACTCCAATTATTTTTTTGTTGGCTAGTTCGACATCATAATCATGGTCTAGTATAGATGGAACATTATTAATAAGGGAACTAAATGCAGTAGACATAAAACTCCTATCGGCACCAGTATCAAATAAGATAGAATCATAATGGTTGTTTCGGAGAAACGTACCCGTCACGACATTGGCATATGGGTTTTTCCTTGCATTCCCTACTGCATAAGCCCTTGCTACCGCATTACCATTACCAACTTGGTTTCCTTGATTTCTGTTCTTCGGTTTTGGGAAATTACTCTTGAAATAACCTTGAGCTCCGCACTCAAAACAAGTGAGGACTCTTTGATTTGCCCCTTGGGCTCTCTGGTTATTGTTGGCAGCTGCTGGGCTTCTATAATCCCGGGTTTGATGACCAGTCCTCTTGCATTTGGCATATTTAGGAAGGCACTGACCATCATGGTGGTAGTTGCAATTAGGGCACAGAGGTTTAGATCCTCCGTATGGTTTCTTCTCCCCAGGCCCTACAGTATAGGCCCATGCCACATTGTTCCTTTTGAATAGATATTGTTGGTTTTGATTGTTCCTTGAAGTGTCCTCAAACTTCCTTTTATTCTCAGCCTGACGTTCAGCAAGAGTGAGGATCTTTTTATCAATCAGTTCAGTTGCAAACTCGATTGCCTCCTGCATTGTCTTGGGCTTAGATGCCTTCACACTTCTATTAATCATGTCGAGGAGACCACCGACATACTTTTCAACTTCATCTGATTCCTCGGGAAACATCCTATCGCACATCAATGGCAACTCTTGAAAACATTGGTTATAACTCAGCACATCGGTACCTTTTACCTTTAAGTTCCACATTTCAGTTTCTAGCTTTTTGATCTCACTCCTTGGGCAGTATTTATCGGTCATCATCTTTTTCAAAGTTTTCCATGGCATTGCGTATGCAACATCATGTCCGACAGTCCTAACATGGGAGTTCCACCATGTCAAGGCATTTCCTTGAAGAGTACAAGTTGCAAACTTGACCTGACATGCGATAGTGTAGTTGCTGATAAGGAAAACAGATTCCAACTTTTTTAACCATTGGGTCAGACCGAAAACTCCTTCAGTGCCTTTGAAATTCATAGGTTGGTACTTCAGGAAATCAATGTAAGTGCACTCACGAAATTGGCATTAAATGCACCTGTAAAAATTATCAAAACCCTAACCCTAATTTTATTTCTTTCCTTTTTCCTTTAATTCGAAATCGGCAAACAATGATAAATCCCCAATAATTATTCGAATCCTTCCTAAATTTTTCCAACAATTTATCTGAGTCATATATGATATAAAAAACCTTAGAAAAATATAAAATCAATTTTACAAATATTATTTGTGCCGATTTCATAATTAGCTAAAAATTAGGGTTTCGAACATGTTTTAATTTATAAAATCAAAATAACATGCATGATAATTTTTCTCATGCATAGAACGAATTAATATGATGAAAATTGAGATACAAAAATACCTTTGATGATTCTTGATGATTTAATGAATTATTGAACCCGGTTGCTTAATTCGAACCCAAAACAAATACCACAATCGAACCAAGCCTTAAACAATCTTTCCAATATTTTTCCCACCTTCCTTGACCTTCTAAACACCCTAGAAAAATCGTGCTTGCCCTGGAAAAATTTCTTATGCCGCCTCTTGATTTTATTAGGGTTTCGGTGTTATTGTTTTAAGGAATTATCAAATGAAATGTATATAAAAGATATACTAGGGAATTATGCCGAGTCATATGGGCTTTCAAATAGCTCAAATCTGATTTTAATAATTAGCCAAATTTATTTTATCATTATCTTAATTTATTTTGATTTAATTTGCAATATATAAATAAATAAGTATACTTAATTTCGGCATAAATATATATATATAATATTAATTATTTTTCTTACATAATATAAAGTATTTTAATCTTACAAAAATTTCATAATTGTCACATGTTGTAGTTTCATAATTTCTAACATTTAAATGAATTTTATTTAAGCTTTTATGGAATTTTCTTGCATTAGGGGTATTTTGGTAATTTTACACTTGTTGAGATTTTTTGGTTTTACAGAACCCAATCGTGAGTAGTATAGATTGGTAAATCCGAGGTCATCCTAAGAGCTAAGTTGTAATTAGTTTCAATTTGAAATGTCACGTTTTAAAAATGGTTTTTAGAATTGATTTGAAATAAATAAATAACAATGCAATAAAATAACTAAAAATTAAATGGATAAGAGATATCAAGAGAGAAAATGTGCTAACCTAGTTACTTCATTACTATTGTTATGAAAACACTTTCCTGTGCAGTGTTAAACTATGGTTTCATTACTGGTTTCTATGGTTGATAGACTTGAATGTGCATATACAGTCTATCCTATACTCCCTGCAATTCTGAATCAGTCCCGAATCATCTAGAAGGTAGGTTATCTAGATTGCAGTGATGAATCCCAACTATTCCCAAAACATATCTAATAACCTGTAAAGATTATTAACCCCCTCTAAAAGAGTTCTTGTGCTTTTTAAGTATTGAGTGATAAGTGCGATAACTGGTCAGTTTCTACACCAGGTAAGGAGTTAGTGATCCTCCCTAGTACCCATTGGATCCCATCATGACAAGATAATCTATTAATGGGGCAAGCTAGGTCCAAACCACCCGTACTACCAAAACCCAGGGTTACACGATAGTCAAGGAATATCTAACGAAACTATAATTTAACAGGGAACAATCATAACAAAAGTAATTACATAACTAGGCCAGCACTTTAAGTGCTTAGCCGCTCATGGTAACGGTAACACTGTAAGAGATCAAAGAAATCATATATTGAAAACTCATATTTCTTACAGTATTCGTATTTTGAACGATTAAATACAAAAAGTAAGTAAAGTGTGATCTCCCTTAGACTCCAGGTGGAAGTTTTCGAAGGTTGGAAGCCTTTGTCGCCTCTCCAATTTTTTGTGGAGGAAGTGATGTCAGAATAGCTTGAATGAGGCCTCCATTTATAGATATCGAACCTGTTACGGCGTAACCAATAAAGGTGTTACGTCGTAACCAACTTACACGGCATTCCATAATTAAGCCGCTGTTACGGCGTAACCAGATATGGTGTTACACCGTAACCTTCATATAACTTCCATATGTACGTGATCTTCATTCCATATTTGTGAATCTTCATGGTTACGGCGTAACTGGATAAAGTGTTACGCCGTAACAATAACTTTGACGAGATTTCCTTCTAAATATAGGGCTACGGCGTAACTAGATATGGTGTTACGCCGTAAAGTCTTCCTTAATCTTCGTACTTGCTTAATTTATGTTACGGCGTAACCATTTTTGGTGTAACGTTCTTAAGAATTTACACTTTAAGTCCTTTTTCCCTTGTTTCTTGTCACTTTCCTGTATTTCACCTGAAAACTACAAAACAATAGAAAATATCTCATTTTTGAGTGTTAATGAAACATTTGCATGTAATTTAGGGAGTATTCTGCCACCAAAAAGTATTAAATATTTGATGTTATCGAATATCCCTCCACTTGACTTCTGCTTACCCTCAAGTAGAACGATTAAGTTCATTTGGATACCAAACTTTTATTGGATACTGGGGGACTCATCTCCATCCTCCATCTTCATATGATCCAACGAATGAGATTAAATTCATAATTTACACTACAAGGGCTATTTCGTCCAATATAAAAGAATTTTTTTTAGTAACCGTCTCATTTAATTCACACACATAGTGTGTGTTTTAGCTTCGATCTATTTTTTCTCTCTCTTCGACCAACGAATAACTTAACTAATAGAACAAACTTATCGATTGATTATCGTCTTCTTCAATCGATTATTTTTTTCTTCTGACGATTATATCCTTCTTTAATTCATTAATATCAGGTTATATTTAGCTTATTTTGATTTTATTAATCAGGTTTTATGGATTCTAGCCATTCCAGTGTACGATCTGTTGTTTCTCATAATTCTCTTTCGTCTGATGTTCTTGTTCTTAATGCTTTTGCTGAAGAGATTGTTGCTTATGAGAAGGATAGTAATGAGACTCATGCTGTTAAGAGTAAGTTTATGTTTATAAGCTTTTTTTATTCAATTTGGCTGCTTATATTATATGAATTATTAGTTATTAAGCTGTTTGTAACTTATTAGTTATTAATAAGCAGACTTTGTTTATTATTGTGATATCATATATGATATCACATCTTGGGTTTATTATATATATTATTTTTGATATCATTTATGATATGACATGTCATATTTCATTTGTTTTAGATATATTATATGTGATATCATATATGATATCACAGCCTGTATATGTGATATCATATGTGATTTTTTGCATTTTCTCTTGAAACAGCTTACTTATTTTTTTCATTTTCATTTTATATTTTTCAGATTTGAATGCATTGAGTACTCCTGAATCGTTTGTTACTCATTCTAATTTTGACACTCCTGGTGGAACTGTTTATTACATTTCAAAAGTTTCTGCAGATGTTTTACTAGTTAAAGGGACTGTTTATGATTCAGTTGATGATTGTGTTATTGCATATATGAAGTATGCTGCAGAAGCAGGGTTTGTAGTTAGGCGTTCATGTCAGAAAAGAATGTTGAATGGAGATGTTAAACAAAAGTATTTTAGTTTGCATAGATGGGTTTGGCGCCTAAAGGGAATACACGTAGACACACTAGATTTAGGGAACAATGATAAACAAAAGAGAAATTCAAACCTTCATATAACTAGATGCAAAGCTCATGCTGTGTTTAATTTGGATACTTGGTAATAGAATGTTCGTTCTGCATTCTTCTCTTTTATTTGTGTTTATAATATTCATAATCACGAGCTTGAACGTGAAGAGTACAAGCATTTGTCAAAGACAAAAGAGGCAATTGACTTATATGGAGCAAGCGTTTATTGTGAAAGCTGCTAGTGTGAACATAGGTGCAACAAGAGCTCACCACCTTCTAACCGGTATCAAGGGTTCTTATTTGCTTGTTCACGGTACTACTGTTGATTTTAAGAACCTTTTTAGAAGCGTGAACTGCTATATAGGAGACAGTGATGCTCAGATGCTTATTCATAAGATGGAAAATAGAAAGAAGCACGTATCTGACTTTTCGTTTGATTACTTGGTTGAGAATGCTGAGCTTACTGCTATTTTTTGGGCCGATGAAGTTTCTAAGTACAATTACAGGGAGTTTGGCGATGTTGTATCGTTTGATGCTACCTTTAAGACAAACAAGTAAGAATTCTTTTGTGTAAGAAGTGTCTTAGTTGTAGTATGTTTTGTGTTATTTTAGGTTTTTTTATGTTTTTTTTTCAGATAAAAGATGGTGTTTGTTTCGTTTACAGCGATAGACAATCACAGGAAGTGTGTTACGGTTGCTGCGGGTTTGTTGAAGAATGAAACTACAAAATCTTACATTTGGTTATTGAAAGCATTTATTAAAGCTTTTGGGAAAGCACCTAGTATAGTAGTCACCGACCAAGATGGAGCAATGAGGAATGCTATTGAAGCTGAGTTTGGTGGGTCCAAGCATCGTCTATGCATGTGGCATATCACCCAAAAGCTTCCTGCTAAGGTATTTTTATCTCTTTCTAAGTACTCTTTTGTTTAATCACATATGATATTTCAATATACAGTTTTTGTTTGATATCATTTGTATTATCATGTATGATACTATATTTGATAATTGAGTTTTTATTTATTTGTTATATCATATGTGATACTGCTAAGGTTTTTTTATCCTTTTGCAAGTACTCTTTTGTTTCGTCATATATGATATTTCAATATACATTTTTAGTTTCATATCATTTTGTTTTATCATATATGATAATTCAGTTTTAATTTATTTTTTATATCATATGTGATACTTTGAATGATTTTAACAATTTTATTGTTTTTTCTTTCAGATATGTGCAAAAATCTATGATGAGACTGACTTTAAAGAGAAGCTGAATAAAATTGTATGGGGAATATTTTGTAACATTGGGTCCCGAAGAGTTTGAGTATAGATGGGGAAAGTTGATGGAAGAGTTTAAGTTGGAGAATCATAAGTGGTTAACTAAGATGTTTAATATTCGTTCAACTTGGATCTACAATATTTTATTGAATCTTCTTATGTGGATGATGAGGACACATCCTCGGTCAGAGGTGATGACTCTTTTTTCTCGCATTTTTACAAATTCTGGTTCGGACTCTTCATGAATTTTATGTACTGTTTTGATACGACGATGGAGAAGCACAAATGCAGTACATGAAAGGATGGATCATAAGACATTGATATGTTCTATGCTTAAGACCCTTCTCTAATATTGAAACATCACGCGTCTAATGTTTACACTCGTTCGCTATTTGAGTTGGTTCAGAAAGAAATATTTGTTGGCTTAATTCTTATTGCAAATAGATTCGAAATGTTTGGTTGAAGGAATCCTGCGGTGTGTTTATCAAAGAGAGTCCATTACTATTTATGAATTTGCGAATAAGAAGATGAAGAACCTCAATTTGTAGATAAAGGAATGATAAAGCTAAGAAAAATGATAAACGTTGATATATGTTTTTCAAAAATGATGGGGTTTATTAAGGTAGTTTTTTGTAGTTTCCGGTTTTTTTATGTGTAATTCATATATGATTTATTCACAGCAGTTTTTTTTTTAAATTATTTTTGTGCTTTGTTAAGGTGTTGCGGAACGTAGGAGATGGTTCAGTTGTTTGTTCATGTCAGTTTTTGTGAGAGTTGGCATATTATGAAAGCATACTTTTTGTGTCTTTAAGAACGCCAATGTTGAATTGATTCAACAACAATACATCTTGAGGCGTTGGACTAAGAATCTTATACCTGCTGCTTTGAGGAACAAAAGAAACAGATACGGTGAGAAGAATGTGGTAGTTGAGAATTATGCAAACGAGGCAACTTCTATTGTTGATCATTGTGTGCATTTGCTGAGTAAAGATGAGCCAAGGTTAGGCACTTTTGTTGAAAAGTTAAAGTCACTAAAGAAAGAGGTTGAAGCTGATTGTCTAAATCCTCCTTCAAAGAACAAAACTAATAATTTGGAGCAGCTTGTTGGAGTTCCGAATCCATCTGTTGTTAATGTTAACAATCCAACTGTTGGATCGACCAAAGGACGAAAAAAGTTACGTATCAAGGGAGGAAAAGAGAAAGCAATTGAAAAAAGTTTGAAAGGCAGGAATTCATGTTCATTGTGTGCTGGTACGGTACGATCATACAAGGAGGACATGCACCGCGGGAGTTTCACGGTCAAGATGAAGTGTGGTTCAAAAGAAGTGGGTCAATCAAGAGGAAGTTTGGTTCAAAAAGAAAGTGTCGTCAAGAGGAATGTTGATCAGAAAGTAGATGTGGCTGAGACGAAGAAGAATTGTTCTTGAAGAAGATGAAGACTTGATTTTTTTTTCATGAATAAGTTATATTTTTGTCCAATAATAAGTTTAGGCAAGCTAGTTTGTTTAATTTAATAAGTTGTATCATATATGATATCATATTGAAATCATATATGATTTTACATTAGATTCCTTTTTACTGAATTATCATATGTGTTTGTTCATTTATGCCTTTGGATCTTTCTTAAATTAGTATTTGTTTCATATATATATCATATATGATATACTGTTTTTGTTCCTTTGTTGTTTTGAGTTATCATATTTGATAGCTGTATTTTAACAAGTTTTGAAAAGCAATCATATGTGTTTTCTGAATATCATATATGATATACAGGTTTTGTTCCTTTGTTTGTTTTGAGTTATCATATTTGATAGTTGTATTTAACAAGTTTTCAGTTATCATATTTTGTTTCATATATATATCATATATGATATACTGTTTTTGTTCCTTTGTTGTTTTGAGTTATCATATTTGATAGCTGTATTTTAATAAGTTTTGAAAAGCAATCATATGTGTTTTCTGAATATCATATATCATATACAGGTTTTGTTCCTTTGTTTGTTTTGAGTTATCATATTTGATAGTTGTATTTAACAAGTTTTCAGTTATCATATTTTGTTTTCCTGTTGTAAATGCTAAAACACCCAAGTGATTACCTATTTGCGTAATGAAAACAGTATCAAAATAGACATAATTCAAAATTAACATCTGCAGATGTTTCGGCATTTCCATTTAATCATAATTCATAAGTTTTTAGTTTCATTACAGAGTTAAATGCCCCAAAATGTGGTACCACCAATGGCATCCTAGTGATGGTTTAGCAACTATTTTTAAATAACAAAATAATACTAAGAATAGTTTAAGAAACAAAAATAGTAGTAGTGTCTGCAATTGTTCTTCAAAAAGTGTTGATCATCAAATGGATCTTTGAACTCTTTCAGATTCTTGTTTTTCTTTCTTTACTGTTATTGCTTCCCTTATCAGTGCCTCCCTCGCTTTCTTTTCTTTGTTACGGTCTGCAAATTTCAGTGCTTGTTTACTCATTTCTTCACGATGTATGTTAATTTCATGACTCAACATTTTTGTAGCAAACCTCATCCTCATCTTTATTATATCATATCTATTTCCTTCTTCCTCTGTTGGGAATTCCAGGTTCCAATTCCTTGCATTCTCCCCGTTGTAGTTCTCCATGTGCATCATCAAGAAAACCCCACAATCTGTGTTGTTTTCCTTTGTCCCCCATTTAGGCCTTAGGATTGTTGGCTTTTTGTTCAACACTTCTTTAGCTCTTGGATACTGCACTTCTTTAAGATGCATGGAAAACATGTTTTTCTGCAAAAAAGTAATTACATTGTAAAGATATTTATTTTCAATCATTACAAGAACATTTTAAAGACTTTTATTTTCAATCATAGTATCATATATGATATCATACATTTAAAAATAGTATCATATATGATATCATACATTTAAAAATAGTTGATTACATTTTTAACATACATGATATCATATATGATACTGATAATATAATCATACATATAACAGCATTTAGTTGCTTACCAGAACATCGCAGACCTTCTTATATTTTGCTTCATATGACATTGGCGTTTTCGAGTTGTCAATTATCACTGTAGTGCCCTTTAAGAAGTTGAATACTACGAGGTAGTAGTGTTCATGGGCGATAATTGGAAAGAATGCCTATTGGAAATGTATTGTTGTATCAGTCTTAATGAAAAATAATGTAATGTTTTTATAATCATAGAATAGGTGTAGCAAGTTTCTTACCATTTCTAGATCTTTCAACTTTTTCACTTCCTCTTTCTTGAACTCGTTTTTCATTGTGTCAGAAAAGGCTTTGTATTGCTTCACTTCATCATACTTCTTTCCGTCTTCCATCTTCCAGTTAAACATGTCTTTTGTCTGTTTACATATAACAACATATTTTATGTGTAGCAAACATTACATATTTGTAGTTGTTTAGTTTTAAAGGTTTAAGGTACTTACAATCATCCCCGTGTGGAAGAAATGCTTTGTTTTCTTTCCTTTGTTGTTCACCCCTTGCTCATGGTTCAAAACTAAGCAATAGGTGTCAATGACATTAGATTCGATTTTCAAGGTTGGGGCTAATGTCTGCATATAATCCCGGATGGTTGCATTTCCTTCTTTCGTTTCAAAGATGAAGTCGCTGCATAAAACAACAAATTTTACATATATCATATATGAAATTATGTGAAGAAATTGAAATGATAAATAAATTGAAAGAGTAAAGGTAACTGAAACTTACAATTCACTTCCTTCCATCGAAAACAAGTAACTACAAATCATCATTTCATCGTGTACTGCGTTTCCCTTTGTAGCTGTTTTTTTGTTTATGTATGGAGAAACAATAAATCTAGACGGTTTTTTGGCTCTTTTTGCTGCCCTTTCTTCTACCTTGTTTGTATCCGGCGATAAAGCAAGAGAGAATGATGGTGGAGTCATTTCTTTAGTGGACTTTCTCTTTGCTGTTTTCTTCTTTTTAATTTCTTCTTTTGCTTGATTCTCCATCTCTTCACACTGTGAGTCAGTAAACTGTGTATTCCAAAATTCATCCTCACCAATTTCATCCTTATCATCACCTTGTTTCTCCTTAACGTTGTCAACCTTAGCATTTTCATCCTTATCAGTATCTTGTTTCTCCTGAACTGAATCATTCTTCATGTCATTGTTGTTCATCTTGTCATTGTCTTCAGTTTCATTGGCATCCTTTTCTTTATTGAGCTCTTTATTCTGATTGTTAACATCCATTTGAGCTGTAACCTCTCTCTCGTCTCCATTTATGTTTTCCTCCTTTCCATCACTTTCTCCTTCTGTTCCTTCACTTCCATTTTCTTCAGTTCCTTCACTTCCACTTTCTTCGGTTCCTTCACTTCCACTTTCTTCTGTTTGTTTATCAATCTCTTCTTTTTTTCTCTCTTTCTTTTGATTTTCACTTTCTTTTTTCTTGTTTGCATCTGCTGTTGGTGCTCCATCATCATCATGATTGTTGTTTTCATTATCTCCATCAGGCTCACCCTCGCTATCGTTGTCCTTAGAAGACTCATAGAGATTGAATTCATTATCATTAAACAATTCCCCGTATTGCTTGCAGAAATCAATCATCATTTGGTCGTCTTCAAATTTTTTAACTGCATTTCTCAACGTTCTAACCAGCTCTGATCTTTCGTCAGAAATTATATCAAACTTCAAAACGATTTTTTCATAATACTCCTGCGAAACAAGCACATATTAGTTTTTATGTACTTATTAAGTTATATTTTATCTATCATATGTGATATGTCAAAAGTATCTCATATATTATTAAAACAAGTTCAGATTTTTCATAGTATCATATGTGATATATGCAGATGAATTATCATATTTGATATATCAAAATTTTCATATATGATTATTGCAAAAAGTTCACAGTTTTTTTACCTCTTTTGTTTCTGGTTCTTTATCGTTTATCGGTGCAACATAGACATCTAATCCTTTGTACACATTCATCCCATCTTGCTCTTCTTCAGGATCAAACTCTTCATGATGTTCCAATTTTCCCAAGCGTCTTGTCTCTGTCTCCATTTTTATCCTTTTCCTCATTGTTGTAGTGTTCCAGCTTCTAAGTGCTGGTCTGTGACGGAGAACTAGAAGGTCTGGGAAGATTGTCGAGTCCAAGTAGAGCAACTTTTTTTTAAAGAAAAAAAAGTGTTAGATTACATTTTGTGGATATTATATTTCGCATTAGATAGAAAAAATTGTTAGAAAATTTTGAATATAACTTACACATAAGAATGTGAGTGGCCCGTAGTAGAAGTTCTTTCGTGTCTTCACATCTTTCCAGTTTTTCTTACTGGTGTGCAAGCAGTCAAGTATGTACCCGCACCAGTCTATGTCTGATATGTCGACATCCTCAGTAATTCTTTTCAGCAATTTCGTCGACACCCTGCCACCATTATCAAGTGTTCCCATTGTACTTCCGAATAGAGTTATGAAGTTCATTCGGAACATGAAATCAGCTTGTGTTGAATCTGATATCACTGAAGCTATTGCTGCTGGTGTTGGTTTTTTCACGTGTTTAAACTGGTTTTCCCACTCTTTAATGAACGGGTCGTTAGAAGGTCTTTGTTCCAGGTCTTCTAACTTCCTGCTCCCCATTGGTATACCAAGCATGTCTTGTACTTTTTGTCTTGTTGCCTTTATAGATCCTTTCTCTAGCCTTAGTTCCATGCTTCCTGGGTGAAAGTGGTCGATTGCATGGTAAGCCAACGCTGATGGAAGCTCAACTATTGGAAAGTGGATCATTCTCTCGAAGCCCATATCCTTTAAGCATTTCTTTTGTGGATCTGATAAAGTCATCATAGCTTCATACATAGGTTTTGGTGATGATCGTGTGTTGCAAGTTGGGTATGGTTTTTCAGCTTTTGATCCTTTTCACTTTTTAGGTATTGTCACTTTCTTCAGCTGTTCGTCTCCCTCTGATTCACTTTCTAATCCTTTATGAATTTAATCTTTTGTTAACTTCCTATCATCCTCTTCTTCTTTTGTTTCATTTTTTTCTCCTCCTTCTACGTCATTCTTGCTTTGTTTTATCAGGTATGATCTTGAAGTCGAAGATTTTGCTTTCTTTGTCCTTTTTTTCTTCTTCTTTTCCTTACCAACAGGCAACCTTTCATCATCACTATTGCTCCCATCATATAAAACATCCTCATCTGATTCCACTTGGGTTTCTTCTTCTGCTTTCTTCATCTTTTTCCCTTCCATTTTGCCTTTTGATTTTCTTCCCTTCTTTTTTGTTTCGAATATTACATCGTCACTTGATATTGATTTCACATCTTCATCATCTTCTGCTTCATTTTGCGGGTTTACATTTTCTAATTCAGCCTGTCTTTTCGCATCACCTCTTGTGAATCTTTTTGGTGATTCTTCAATTATTGGATTTTTTTTGCTTCCAGATTTTTTCATTGTCCCTTTGTAGGTGCTCTTTTGACGGTTTGATTTTTTCTTCTCAGGTTGTTCAGATTCACTTCTCTCAATCTTCCTCTTCTTTCTTCTTTGATTTTGTTGTTTTTCTTCGACTGTTTTTGTGATATCAGTATAAAAAAATATGTTAGTTTATATTATATCATATATGATTTATCAATTAAAATATTATCTTTTGCATGTTATTTACTTTTACATTTAATATCATGTATGATATTAAAGACTAGAATTGTACCTTTGCCATCTTCTTTCTTCTTTGATCTTTTAGTTGCGTTCAAGAATGGCAACATTTTTATGTTTCTAAAAACTTGATCTACATTCTCTTCATTATCAGCTTGATCTTCATTGTCAGCATCCTCTTTATTATCATCATCCTCTTTATTGTTGTCAGCATCATCTTCATTTTCAGCATCCTCTTCATTATAATCATCCTCTTCATTGTTGTCAGCATCCTCTTTATTTTCATCATCCTCTTCATTGTTTTTAGCATCTTCTTCATTATCAGCATTCTCTTCATTGTTGTCAGCATCCTCTTCATTATTAGCTTCATCTGCATTTTCATTTGACATTCACATCATTATCTTTACATTTACAAACCACATTATTAATCACATTTGATATACAGTAGTTTTTTAACAAACAAATGTACCTTCATTTTCTACTGCATCTTTAGCTTTTTTTTCAAGTATTATCTCGATAGCTTTTAGTTCAGCTAATAATTCTGCTTTTCTTTTTGCAGCTTCTTCGTCGGTTTTTTCTTTGTTAGCGACGTCATCACTTTGATCATCATATTCTGCATTTTTTTTCATTAATTGTTTATAAGCATATCGACAATCATATTTGATATTCAATAATATCAGTTGAGTAGTTTATATAATATAAATTTACCTTCATTGTCTGATACGTTTTTCTCTCTATCTTTTTCAGGTTGTTTCTTTTTAGCTAGCTTCTTTGTAGGCTCTCTTTTAGCTTCTTTGATTTTATTTTTTGTTGTTTTCTCATTTGATTTTCTTATAGCATCTTCTTCCTCTGCTGTTGCCTTTGCTGCATACGTAAACACATACATTGTGATATGCTATGTTTTGTTAAAGGTTTAGCCTTTAAAACCTAACTTGTATCATATATGATATTATCTAACAAATCATGGTTTATTTGTTTTATTTACACTAAGCGTTCTGCTTTTATCGAAAGTACAGTCTGCGTCTTATCCTTCAGCTTTGCCGAAGGAATAGCCTGCGTCTTAGCCTGTTTTTTGTGATTTCATATCCTTTCCCTTTGGCCAAGGCATAGCCTCTGGGTTTGGCGAAGACATAGCATTCGGCTTTTCCAAAGGCATAGCCTCGGCTTTGCCGAAGGCATATTCACTGGCTTTGCCGAAGGCATATGATGCGGCTAAGCATTCGGCAAAGGCTTAAGGCCGTCATTTCATCTCTAAATCACTCATTAACAATATCATCAACTAGTCGTTTCTAATCAGTTAAAACTTATCACTATAACATCATTAAAACATCTATAAACAGTAGTTAATCACATTTTTCTCATTAAAATCCCAATGACTTCAACTAAAAATGACAATATATTCATCAAAAAACTCTATAAACAGTATTAAATGCAAAATAACACTAAAAATGTCGATTTTGTGTGTTTTATACCTCTATCTTTGAATTTAATCTGATTTCTTCGATTTTTTACCGAAACCTTGTCTAGCGTCTTCTACCTCCATTTTTATATGATTTTTTCTTATATTTTGATATTTTTTGCTAGATCTAGGGTTCTGTGTGTGTTTTAGTGTGTGTTTTTTTATCGGTGTAACTATGTGAGTAGTGTGTGTTTTTTGTGTGTGTTTTTGAAATGAAACGGCGGATGAATAATGAGATCGTGAGTGGTAGTTTTTGTTGTTGTAGTATTACCAAATTACCCTTCCGCTTTTCTATTTTTTTTAATACAAAACTTTTTTTAATCTCCACCCTTCTTTTTTTAGATGAATGGCTGGGATTGGTCCCCCAGTATCCAAGAAAAGGAGGGTATCTTAAATAACTCTCCTCTTTCCATCTCATCTAAAAGTTAACAGATGGCTCATGATTTTCATTTTTAGATGTTTTCCATTCATCACGAGGAATAACTTGAGTCATTTGTATATGTACAATCACGTGTATATATTAACATATCACATTTTCATTTTTATATTCATAACATATACACATTGATTTAATATATTATGATAATAATATTTACAAATAACAATAACGTCTATGTTATTGTTTTTCTTTAAATAAATTAATTTATGAGGTATATATTAAATTCATATAGTTATCAAACACAAGAAAACTCATGAATTTACTTAAATCAATATAATTTATTCAAAATTTAATAGCTAAAGATTTATTAATTATTTTATCTTTTTTAAGTAATTTTTTTCTTCACATTTTTAGCACATCAATTTTGAATTTTACCTTTATTAATCAAAATTTTAACGAAGTTTGACTAAAAAACTTAAGGGTAAATTACACCGTTGGTCCTCATACTCCAACTCGCTTACCTGTTTGATTCCCAGATAACAGAGACTCTCATACGGGGTCCCTTTTTGACACTGCAGTTACCCGTTTGATCTTTGGAGCCCCGTTATGGGTAACGACGGTTATCTCCGTCGTTATTCTTGCCTCGTCGCCCTTCTGTTCTAGGGCACAATCATCATTTCACTATTATTTTGGTTGCGTTGTTGGTCCGTGACCACTTTGTTAATACAGTCTCATTTAGTGTACAAATTTTTTGTCGTTTTCTGATTGCACGGTTGGTCCCTATGAGGCCTTTCTTCCTCCCGCACTCCTGCCATAATCTATCAAGTAAATATTGGATGATTAAAATTTGTTGAGCATGGTATGAACATAATTAATAAATTTTGTCTATACTTTGAACCATTAACAAATTTATTCCTCAAAAAAATAAAACCATTATTACTGACTTTTCATTTTAAGACATCTATTAAAAATTAAACAAATCTAGGATTTTTCAAACAACACCAACTACATACATACATTCAAATCGATTAGCAGGTTTAAAAAACTCATTCGTGTTTGTTAAGTCATGAGTTCCTCTACCAAAAGAAATGATGTTGTTGCAGGACTTGACGATAATGAGTCGACAGATAACAAGTAATACGAATGTACATAATTTTTAAGTTTGTTTTTTTACTATATATTTTTCAGTTGTATTCCCAAGAAGAAATGCCTTCTACAATTATTTTTTCATTTTTTTTTGCTACCATGTTTTAGGAAACAAAAATATTAATGTGGTAAACAAGAAGAAACGCCTACTACAAGTACTACAAGTGTTTTGAGTATGATGCCATATAAGTTTGAATAATTTTTTTTGATAAATTATTAATTACTTCTTACTGAACTAGATATGAAGCATGTGCTTAATGATGATAAGCCTAATACGTACTATTATAAGATGAAAGCTGAGGAACAAAATGTCACACCCCGTAAAAATTTCTAAATGTCATCGTTGACTTTTCGCACTTTAGTTTGACTTTTATGATTAAGTGTAATTTTACGTGGAAATCGGGGAGTTCACCCGTATATATTTGAGAATCATTTCCGGAAGTTTCCCAGGTTGCTAATTAATTTAGTCTTTCGACAGTGATTGCATTTTTACGTTTCAGATTGATATTCAAATTTTTTGAATTTTCTTTTTAGTATTTTACGCTTTTTAGTTTTACGTAAACTGTAATTGATAATTTAAAAATATCAAAGCTTGAAATAATATCTAAAGTGATTAGAAAAATCTCTAGTGGGAAAGGAATTGAGAAATAGCAAAATACCCCCTCCCCGTCCCCATGATGTTCGTCCGCCCCCCCTCCCCCTAGCCAACAAGGCTCCACATTTCTAGCAAGTTGGTCTCCATTTGTACAATTGATATCCTTGGATTTTTTTTGGATGATTCTAGGTTCAAATCTCATACATTGTACCTAGACTTTTGATCCTTACTTATTTCTTTCATTCCATCCATTTTACCAACATTATTTCTCTCACTAAAAACACACACAAGCTAAAAACTTTCCTCTCCCTATCTTCTTTGGTTTCGTCCACGGCAAAAACACATACAAACACACACTTGTTGTTTTTGATCAAGATTTTGAAGCTCAAGGTTTATTCGGGGTTGGTTTATATAGTTATTTGGGTATTTAGAACACTATTCGGGGTGTTCTTTAGTCTTTGATCGCCTTTTAATCCTTCGTTCTTGTAAGTTCATCTTGAGAATAGTGAGAGGAGGAGATATGTTGGGCCACTACCCTACTACAATAGGTGCAAATTGCATCATGAGAGACAGTGTACAGTGAAATGTAGGAACTGCAAGAGGGTTGGACACATGACAAGGGATTGTAGAGCCCTAGTTGCTACTACTACTCAAGGAGCCCTAGAGTCAAATCCAAAGGTTGTTACCTGCTATGAGTGTGGAAGGCAGGGTCACTATAGGAGTGACTTCCCGAAGTTGAAAAATCAGAATCGTGGGAATAAGTCGTGAAACAAGCCGAATGAAGCTAGGGGAAGAGCCTACGCTCTAAGAGGAGGAAGAGCTAACCCTGACTCTAACATCATCACGAGTATGTTTCTTCTCACTAACCATCATGCACGTATGCTATTTGATTTGGGTGCTAATAGGAGTTTTGTGTCGACTACCTTTAGTGTTCTACTTGATATCGTCCCATCCACTTTAGACGTAAGTTATGTCGTAGAACTAGCTGACGGAAGAATTGTAAAAATGAATACTTTTCTTAGAGGTTGCACGTTAGGCTTGTTAGGTCATCCATTCGATATAGATCTAATGCCCGTAGAACTAGGAAGTTTCGACGTCATTATCAGTATGGATTGGCTGTCGAGATATCACGCCGTGATTGTCTGTGATGAGAAGATTGTACGTATCCCCTATAGGAATGAAGTGCTGGAAATTTAAGGAGATGGATGTAGCGGTGGAGACAAGTCGAGATTGAGTATTATCTCGTGTACCAAGACCCAGAAGTATATTCAGAAAGGATGCCAAGTGTTTCTGGCTCAAGTTACGGAGAAGAGGGCTGAAGATAAGTTGGAAGAGAAGCGACTTAAGGAAGTACCGACCGTACGGGACTTTCCAAAAGATTTCCTGGACTTTCGCCGACGTGACAAGTTAAATTTCAATCGACTTGGTCCCGGGTGCAGCACCTGTAGCACGATCCCCGTACGGGTTAGCTCTTTCAGAGATGCAAGAATTGTCTGCTCAACTAAAGGAACTTTCTAACAAAGGATTTATAAGACCTAGTTCCTCACCCTGGGGAGCTTCGGTTTTGTTTGTAAAAAAGAAAGATGGATCTTTTCGGATGTGTATCAACTACCGTGAACTAAACAAGCTTTCAGTGAAGAACCGATATCCACTTCTGAGAATCGACGACTTGTTTGATCAGTTACAAGGGTCAAGTGTCTACTCAAAGATCGATCTGAGGTCCGTTTATCACCAACTCAGAGTTCGCGAGGATGACATCCCAAAAACGGCATTCAGGACTCGCTATGGTCACTACGAGTTCCAATTAATGCCTTTTGGACTGGCCAACGCACCAGCGGTATTCATGGATCTGATGAATCGGGTGTGCAAGCCGTATCTTGACAAATTCATAATTGTTTTCATTGATGACATCCTGATCTACTCTAAGAGCAAGGAAGATCACGAGGAGCACCTTAAGCTAATATTAGAATTACTTAAAAAGGAGGAATTGTATGCTAAGTTTTCGAAGTGTGAGTTTTGGCTTTCGAAGGTGCAATTTCTTGGTCACGTGATTGATAGTGAAGGCATTCATGTTGATCCTGCTAAGATCGAGTCAATAAAGGATTGGGCATCACCCAAGACCCGAACCAAAATTCCTCAATTTTTAGGTCTTGCTGGTTATTAGTGACGATTCATCGAAGGTTTTTCGAAAATCGCCAAGCCTATGACAAAGTTGACTCAGAAGAGCGTGAAGTTTGATTGGGGAGAAAAGGAGGAAGCTGCGTTCCAGACGCTGAAACAGAAGCCGTGTAGTGCGCCGATTTTGGCTTTACCTAAGGGTAGTGAGAACTTTGTGGTTTATTGCGATGCGTCGCACAAAGGATTAGGTGCCATTTTGATGCGTTGGAAGAAGGTCATAGCCTATGCATCTCGCCAACTCAAAATTCATGAGAAGAATTACACGAAACATGATTTGGAGTTAGGAGCAGTAGTGTTCGCCCTGAAGATGTGGAGACACTATTTGTACGGCACAAAGTGCACTGTGTTCACTGACCATAAGAGTTTACATCATATTATTGATCAGAAGGAGTTGAACATGAGACAACGTCGATGGTTGCTGCTAAGTGATTACGACTGTGAGATACGTTACTGTGGAAAGTAGAAGGGAGGGTTGAATAGTTTACAGGTTCGTTTTACGTATTAAAAGTTTGCTTTTAAAATATTTAGATTCGAGTTGTATGTTTAACCAATTCATAATATGAACAAACAATATAACAATCTAAACTAAAGCTAAATAACAATGACCATAATATGAAGAGATAAGGAAAGGAACAATCAAACCAAGACGCCAAGATTTTATAGTGGTTCGGCTACGAAGCACCTCTTCGCCCTACTCCACTCCCCGAGTATCATACTCGAGATTTCACTATAAGCTCCCTTTAGGCTAAGAAAACCGTTTACATGTCGCTTAAGTTATTTTCCAAAACTAAGCTAAATGTCGAGTCCTAATCTTAGCTAGAACCAATCTATCACTTCACAATTACTACACAATCACAAGATCTACACTATCGGATTTACACACTATCCGAATCACACAAATACACAAGATAATTACAATAGAGATTTGGTACTTAGAAGAAAAAAGGAGAGATCACTAAATAACAATTCGTTTCTTGCCGAATACGAATGTTCTTCTCTTACACTTGAATGAGAGGGAAGAGATGAGAAGAAGAGATTAGATCACTTGAAACAAGATCTAAGAATGTTAGTGATCAAGAGATTTAGAGAGAGAAAGAAGATTTTTAGAGAGAGAAAGTTATCTGAAAATTTTGTGCAAAGAGGTCTGATTTTCTGCAAGGAATGGAGCATTATAGGCGGGAAAATCTAATGGTCACTGAGGGTGGTCCCGACGGTCCCAGATATATCCGGGGGCCACCATGTCACACCCCGCCAAGGCGGAAACGCGAGGCGTAACGAGAATGGATGTCATCACAACACAATGGCGTCTATATAGAGAACTACAATGCATAAAGTAAACAAAGTATAGACACAAAGTGTCATGAAAATACCCAAACAAACATAAAAGATAACTGGCATCTTGTATTGAAGCAAAGGGGGTTCACGTCAATACCAAGACATGCAAAACATACAAAATAAACCTAAGCAGTTCAAATCAACAACATTCAATATTCATTCATGCATGAAATAAACTAGGAGATTAAACTCCGCAAGCAGACTATGGTCTCTCTAGCCTTTCCTCTTATTCTTAAGATCCTTATGACGCTCACCTGAAAATGATGCTTAAAAACATCAACACAACGGTTGGTGAGAGTCATAGGTTTACGACACACAATTCAAACTTTCAATCAATTACTATGATTAATAAAACAGAACATGGCAGGACAACTAAGCTAGCTATAATACAAGCTAACATGCATATGTACAAAACTACGCAATAAATTATAAAAGTGTTACACTCGACTAAGCCAAATGCTCAAGTCCATGCAACAATCATATGATGGATGTCTAAGGGATTTACATACCTCCATAGGTCACCCCGACACCATGCCCAACTTTAACCAACTTATTTACTCATAAGTCTACTTAACTACATTTTACCCAAAAACACAGAATTTTAGTGTCACTTTTCTAACTTTCAACCCTTATCTACCGAACCTAATAAATTCTCAAATAAATCACCTATGTAAAATTAGGTGTTTACTAACTATCTCATATTCCCCAAAATCTATTCACATGTGCAAATTCCTCAAATAAATTCCCAACTCAAAAGTACCCAGATTCGGATCTGAACGCGCACTAAAATGTTTGACCTTGCTAACCATACTTGGACAACTAATCAGAAGCTAAATTTTGGGGTGAAGTTAATAGACATATAGAACTTGACTTTTGTGTTTTGGCTAACCTTAATTCGAATTTTAAATAGGGGGTTTACCTCTCTAATTCTGACCCAAATCTGACCCGTATTTACTATTTTGACAACTTATTTTGCAACGACCATTTGACTAACTTCCCTACCTCAAAAACCTTTGAGGCCGAACTTTTTGAAAACTAGACTCTATGAACTACAATTTAGGCATAAGATTCATCCCAAAACTCATTTCCATCATTGATATAACATCACTTGAACACATACCTAAAATATACCAAACCCTAAATCATGAATTAACACGTTTTATACCTAACCGTTTGCATCGTTATGCTCCTAATCAATCCCTAAACACTCTAACATGATCAAAATATAATTAATTATAGAAAATTTAAAACCCTAATGATCCATCATAATGTTTGTTACATGACTTGAAAAGAATTAGCAATAGTGGGGATCATACCTAGCCTTCTTGCTCGATTTAAACATGATCTAGCTCTTAATGTTTCTGGATCAAAATTTTTGTCTTTCCTAGGGTTTTGGAAGAATTTCGGCTGAACAAAGAGAAGGGGGAATGAGGCATCAAAATTATGTCTAGGTTTTTTCTTAAGGTTTAGATAACTAAGAAACATAATCCCTATCTAACTAGTATTTGTGTTAAACTAAAATACATTTTTCTTTTCCTTTTTTCTTCCATATATCCGATCGTACATATACATATATGTATTTTTATATGTATGTATATTTATATTGTAGGTAGCATATAGTGTTGGTATATTATATAATATTTATATATATATATATATATATAAATATTATTTATTAATTATACACTTACATACTTTACTTTAATTTCCTACAAAAATCTATGTAAATTTGGTAAACCTTTTTGCATAAAAACTATATACTAACTTTCTATTTATAACTTTTATTTCCCAAACATACTTTTTATATTTAGAAAGTTCATTACGAACTCTCACAAATTCACAAACCTAATTCATTTCTAATATAATACTTTCCATAATAATCCAACACATAATTATCCTCATATTGACGTAGCAATGCATGCAAAACACGTTACTCATTCCGCTTTGCCGATCCAATACATATATGTATGTATATATATTGTATGTATATATATTGTATGTATATATATAGTATGTATATATATAGTATGTATATATATAGTATGTATATATATAGTATGTATATATATAGTATATATATATATATATACATATATATATATATATATATATATTATTTATTAATTATACACTTACATACTTTACTTTAATTTCCTACAAAAATCTATGTAAATTTGGTAAACTTTTTTGCATAAAAACTATATACTAACTTTCTATTTATAACTTTTATTTCCCAAACATACTTTTTATATTTAGAAAGTTCATTACGAACTCTCACAAATTCACAAACCTATTTCATTTCTAATATGCAATACCTTCCATATTAATCCAACACATAATTATCCACATATTGACGTAGCAATGCATGCAAACACGTCACTCATTTCCATTGTCACTACACGAGAACAAGAATGGAAATAATCCTCAAATACCTCAAACTCATTCAAAAATAAGATGATCACGCACCTTAGAATGATAATCATTCATACACATAAAGTCACATAGATCACAAATATAGCACATATAAGCACTTAGCCAACTCTAAAAGTATGACTAACCTGTTCAAATCACAGGTGTCATAGTATCCCATCCTTAAGGAAATCTCGTCCTGAGATTTAACTAGCCGGTTTAACATCACGATCAACAAATAACTGAGGATACTTAGACTTCATATGGTCTTCGCGCTCCCAAGTAAACTCGGGACCACACTTTGAATTCCAACGAACTTTTACAAGTGATATCTTACTACGCTTCAAACTTCTAACCTCACGGTCCATAATCTCTATGGGTTCCTTAACAAAACGAAGAGTCTTGTCGATCTTGATTTCATCCAATGGAACATGCAGATTAGCATCCGCCAAACACTTCTTCAAATTTAACACGTAGAATGTGTCATGCACACTACTTAATTCCTCGGGCAATCTTAACCGATATGTAACACCCCTAAATCTGGATCGCAGCGGAATGTTGAATATCCGAGGGCGTTACTTCATAGATCAATAGCACAAGATATAAGAACGACCACTAAACGTGTCATTTAAAAAGATACATTGGATTTAACAAAATACTTGTTCATTACATAAGCTCGTGGCTTCAAATTGTTTGACAACATAAGTAAAGATTTCAGTTTATAACAAATGTCCCAAAATGTAATACGCCTCAAATCTTTAGTACTGATTCTTCCAAAGAGTGACCCCCAATGTATCTGAGCACCTCGTGCCTTATAGACATGAGAAAACATGCTTAAAACGTCAACATAAAGTTGGTGAATTCATAGGTTTATGTAAATCAATAGTAGGACCGCAAGATTTTCAAATGTATGATTAAGCAACAAATGCAAACATTACAAAAAGTAACTACGTTTTCCTAAGCTCATGACACTAAAGCTCGACATGTATGAATGCAATAAATTGCCAAAAATGCCCGTGAATGATGTTCTAACCCGCAACATCCCAATCCGACATGGTATACGTTTGTTGTCCGGCAACCCGGCACAGTGAGCGCTACTCACCCAAACGGGGATGTGAATCCCAAATAGATCTATTTATAACACTCGCGCTTATAACCTAGTGATTGACAGCTCATGATAAAGGGCTTAGTGGGTTATCGCTACTTAGGCAAACACGTGATCATAGTATAAAATGTACACTTGTGTCCAATTTGTAAAACAAAGCATGTTCTCAACCCAAAGATGTAAATCATTTAAATAATTGTAAAACATGAGGCTATGAACTCACCTTAGTAAATAATCCTCTGAAAATGATAGTATATATCCAAGTATGAATCACCGTCAAATACCTAAATAAATACGGCCAGTCTTAGTCTACAAATTTAGGCTAAAGACTTAATGTATAAACTACAATAAATTGCTAGTTGATATATATACTGTTATCACTTGTGTGGTGGTGCACATGTTTATCGTATTTGAAATTGTTTGATGGCTCTTGGAAAGGTATACAATGTCACACATTCTTGTATACGTATATAAGTTATTAATAAATATTCGTATTTATTAAATCGTAGGTTAACTTGTATATTATCCGAATATAATTCGTCCAATATGTTAAGTGTCTATGGAATCACTTTTATTTATAAAATACCCTTAGGTTTTCTATAATTATAAAACAGCCCCTCTAGTTTATGAAAATGTAACATTTACACTTTAGACCCTTAAGTTCACGCTGTATGTATAATTCGTCCTCCACTCCAACCTTTATAAGGTTTTACACTTAATCCTTATATGCTTCTAATATCCCCTAAAGTTTCAGATTGACAAAAACAGGTCCCCTTAAGTTATCAAAACAGTGAGTTAACAGTTTCACACCCTAAGTTTCAAAATTGAATATTTAGTCCTTTAACATTGGTAAAGAATAGCATTTAAGCCCTTTGAGTTCTAACCAATTGGCTAAATTGGTTTATTACCTTCAAATAATTCATAGAAGCTAAACTCCTTATAAATAAGCTCGTAAAGCTTATTTATGCTAATGGCTTATTGGGTCCTTAAGGCCCATTAAGCGTATTAATAGGTCCAGTTTAGTTTTCAAAGGTACAAAAGTACTTGTTAAGATTATTCAAGTTATTCTAATCAGTTTGGTTTATTAATAAGCTCGGATGAGTTTATTTAGGCTTATTGGACTCGTTGGCCCAACAACCTTAACCGAACGTTAATAAAAGGTCCATTAGGGTTACCTTATTGGTTTCAACGTATTTTTCCATACTTATAAAGCTTATTATAGAGCTTATAAGCTATTCCATAAATGGGGCTTATTCCTTTAGCAATTAAGCTCGAAAATGGGCTTATTGGACTCGTTATGAGTCCAACAAGAGTTTTAAAGGTTTGGGCTTAATTCTTTATGGTCCAATAGCTTCCCTAGGCTTATTATAAGACTCATAATCTGTTTAAGCTCACAAATAAGCTGTTGAAGCTTATTTGTGGCTTATACCTCTAATAGTTATGGAATGAGCTATACAGCCCGTTTAAAGGAAAATCCCCGTTTATTTTTTTGATTGTTAAAAGGACTAAGGTTCTATAACGGTTGCAATAAGTTTCGTTGGACTCCTAATAAGCTCGAAGAGCTTATTGCCACTATCGTGGCCTCACATTGGGCCTGTTGGGCCATTTTGTCTAATGGCCGCCCGCTTGTGGTCCTTAAGTTTTCTTAAAACCTATATGTCTTTCATACGAGTGTCACGTGCCATATAAGCCTTGATAAGTTCATGTGGAGCATAATTACAAGTCCACGGGCCTCGAACCATGGACTGTTGGCCTATTGGTTCGGACATAGGCTCTTGTGCCCGATATGGTCTATTTGGTTATTGAGGTCCATGTAGGATCCTCCGTTAGGGACCTTCACACAAAACACTTTCATGTGGATCCTCTATATAGTCGAGTTTTCACACATGCATTCAATAAAAGGACGTCGTAGTACTCCTTCCCTAGTCAGACTTATGATTTCTTTGAAAGTTTACGTATAGATTTATTTATATCCATGTGCCAAGGTTATGGTTTGTGTTAGTGTTTCCATTGCATGCAACGAGTAGGTTTAAGCCTTTGCTCGTTATGAATTCTCCTTATACACGTTCCTTTACTTATTAACAGCACACAAGTTGTATATATACACAAGTTGCATAGCATATCCATATTATCGTGACATATAGACTAGTTAATAAGGAAACACGCATAAATACAAGTAGTATGAGTTAGACTGGGACTTACAAATGGTTCTTAGTGCTTTGATTTCGAGTATGCGTGAGAAGGGAGACAACCCAACTCGTACATTGCATGACCAACGAATAAACCAAACCCTAAAGCTTAGTGTACGCTCAACTTTAGCTCGTGTAACCCTCTTGTGACTTCGTATGACAACCCTAGGTGTTATTTTGGTTTTGAAACAAAGTATTATGGGTGTGTTTGTGTGTGATTTAAGACTCGACGCAAAGAGAGGCAATGCTTAACCTTTTTGAGAGTGTGTGAGTTTGTAAGAGTGTAAAATGGTGAATATGTGTGTGTATTTATAGGCAAATACTTAGTTATATCTCCTAGTCACACAAACTAAACCAAACCGGCTCTAACCCTAGTGGTTTTGAAGTTTTCTAGTTAACTACACATTGTTTTGTTAAACCACCCAAGTACTATTCTTAATTACACAATATTTGTACAAGATTTATCAAGATTATGAAAATCTTATGGATTTGTATGTGGTTTGATGTCTAGCCGAGTATCCAAGAGAGAAAAAGGGTTATTAACCATTGTGTAATGGATTTACTAGGAACACTTAGTACTAATATTAATTAAAAGGAGTTTGTACAAGTACTTAGCAATATCTTAGAATATTTCTAGTTGTGTTTGGTACCCATATTCGGCTATAATGGGTTTTACACAAGAATTGATTTAATTTTTGTGTTTAAGGTTTCAAAGTGGGTATTGGTTTGAGTCTAGGTAAGTCTAGGTATTTCCGGGGTGTGTCCGAATGTATTTTATTGCAAAACGTAAACCTTTTACGTGACCGATAAAAATAAAATACTCAAAGTTAATAATTATCTTCTTAATAATTTTTTATTACTTGGTTAATGTAAAACTTATTTTATTTGACGACCATTTACATTAAATGATTATTTTTAGTCTACGCGGTTTATCTTAAAAGTTAATTTAAAAGTAACCGCGTATCGGACCAAAATAAATAGTGACGAATAATAGATGTCGTAAAATGACCTGAAATTGAGAAATGTCACACAGAGAAACCAGTCGTATATAGTGCAGTAGTTTGGTAAATCCGAGGTCTTCCTAAGAGCAAAGGTTAACTAGTTCTAGTTTGATTATGTCACGTTTAAAAATGAATTTGAGTTGATTTTAATAACTACAGAAAAGTAAATGTAGTAAAGTAAATTAATAGAAGTATTCAGGGAGAAAAGCGTGCTAGCCTAACCATTTTGTTACTAATGCTATGATTACATTTTCCTGTGCAACGTTTAATTATAAGTTGCATTAGTGGTTCTAATATCGACAAACCTGAATTGGCATTTGAGGTCTGTCTTATACTTACTCTGCGATCCTACATTCCTCTATGATCACACGAGCAGGGCATCCAAGTTTGTAGTGGTTAAACCCCAACTATCCTTAAGACCAATTTATAATCTAAACTGATTATTAACCCCATCTAAAAGAGTTCCTTCATTTTATAAGTATTTATTATGGCACATGTGGTAATTAGGTCAATTCCTACACTAGGGATAGGTGTCAAGCTACCCTATATACCTGGCCCCAACTCCGCTAATTCCCAAATAGGTTCAAAAGGTAGTGAAGTGTCTAAATTGAGTGAGGATTAACAGAGATCTAAGTTACCCTTTATACACCAGAGACACAAGGATCAAGATGGAAGAGGCAGAGTGAATGGTGACGATTAGCTAACAGAGGACTCCAGATAGTAGGGTGTGAAGAGCTCACGGGGGGTACTCAGATATGAAACACTCTAGAGCAATTATAAGTGACGCCGATCGATACTAATACATGCGAACAGGATTGCTTGAAAGTCCTTTGTCTGCACTTTTCTGCAATACCATGCAGCTGGACCAAGGCCACGCATCCTTCATAGTGTCCGACACGAGAACATCGATCGAGAAACATTTACTACCTTATAACGAATTAGTACTCTGTTGCCTGTATAGCAATTCATCTCATGTGTCTTACTCGCGTGAACTCTATCATCTAGACTGACCTTCAACACATCAAATGCACATACACACAGTGGAGACTCTCTTGTGGTCACAATGAGTCTAGCCTTCTACACCTTCAGATTCAACTTCACATCATTCTGATTAATCATCATAGAGTACGCTCTTACCACTGGTGGGTTGATGCACGTACATCACGCCTAGTGGGTAGACGTGGTTGTGGATACTATTCTTGTGGAAGTTAGTACGCTGTAATGAACAGATGAGGGCCTAATTATACAAATCAAAACTGTTACAGCGTAACCATTGTTAGACTTACCGCGTAACCTGGCACGTAAGTCTTTCCAATCTCTAGGCTAAAATATGTGTACGGCGTAACCTTGTCGCCTATGTATGCCTTAACACTGACTCGACAATCATCCCTTGTAAATTTGAATGTTGCGGCGTAAAGTAGGAGATGCTTTACTCCGTAAAAGGTGTGATGACTCATTTCTTCATTAGTATATGTTACGGCATAATCCCTCGGGGGTGTTACACCGTAAACTGCCTTGAACTCTTAACTCTAGTGTATTCCATGTCCAAATTCCTAGTCTTTTGCTAAAATGCTCACTTGGTCCCTGAAAACTAAATTTAAGCAATTAAGTAATGTTTTCAGACATTTAAAACATACTTATAAACATTTTTATAGGGAATTTGATATTAAAATGTATTAACTATTTGATGTTATCATCTAGTCCTTGCTTACTAAAAGTGCGCAAGAGTCTAGAGCCAAATTGATATTCAATATAATATCTTTAGGACACAAAAGTACGTTTGTATTAAACATCAATAATACAAAAAGATATAATGTTATATGTCTTTGTGACATCGCATGTCTTTGTGACAATGCCAGAACATTCAAGAGTGATACTATAAAATAGTATTCACAGTGATTAAATAGAAATCCTACCAGTACAAATATCATGCCAACGCTAAATGTAGGTCACTAATTTGAAAATAATTGCTTAATGATTCAAATAAGTGTTATCTAGTAATCTATGTGATCTAGGTGTTATATGTTTATTCAGAATTTATTTTCAAAAACAAAAAATGACATTTCTTTAATTTTATCATTGAATAGTTGTTTTACCCTCAGTTCACGAGATCAATGCTTCCTTAGATTTTATAGTCATATTTCCGCATCCTTATCACCGAGATATTGATTTGATGATATTTTTCAAATATCGTTCATCGGAAATTTTCAAAGCATGATCTTGTGATGTACGAACTTCAAGGTTCATGTGGAAGATGGTTCTTACTCTGATAATTTTCCATTCATCTTCTACAACATACAACAATAACATTTCTACCATTCACAAGCATGACTACTCCAACGAATCTTATAACGTCAAAAGTTTCTTTCAACCTTTACGAGAATGATAACGATCAAGTTTGTTGGTTTGAGGGAGCTTATGGGTTATTTTGGGAGAGTATGTTTGATAAAGGGAGATTGTTTGATTTTTAGAGAGAAAATTTATGATTTCAATTTCAATTTTCACAGACTTCAAGAATATTTTTTTCACCGACAACTTTATTTTGGAACTTATATGGTCATGATATTTACGTGGATCATAACCATCATAAGGGGGAGAAGATATAAGCTTAGTATTTGCCAAATACAAGAGGGAGAAAATATATATGTATACTTGGGGAAGATATAAGCTTAGCATTTTTCATAAATAAGAAAGGGGAAAAGATATAAGCATGGAATTTGGGAGAAATTAAGAGATACATCCAAGTATATAAATGGGAGAAAATATATGCGAAGAAAAATTGACAATCAAGATAATGGGCAAAAGAAATTGAAGATTATGGGAATTATAGTGACAAAAAGTAGTTTGATTAAGAAGATAAGATTCATATTCACGATTGAGGTTACTTCATCAAGTTTGAATAAGCTGTAGTATTTCATTAATTTCAAAGAATGTTCAAGATAGCCAGTTCGACATTTGCATGGAATACTTCTCAAGAATATCGACATTGTCTTCAACAATCAAGATAACTACTTCAACATTCAAGAGATAGATATATGATTGAGGGGGAGCTAAAAATATATGAAGATTCAAGTGAAAAGGTCAAGTGTTTAAGTCTTTTACAAGAAATGCTCAAACAATATCATCATGTTCAAGATCTTTCGTCAACAACATTATGTGGATAAAATCTACTTTCAAGATCAAGATCAAGATTTCAAGATAAAGATTTCATACAAGCTTTTAAAGAATCAAGTTGCAAAAGAAGACCAAGAAAGATCTTGAGAATACTGATTTTGAGTTTGAGACTAGAGTTGATACCTTAAGAGAAGTATTATATAGGGGAATATATGCTAAAAGGTCGTCCTTAACTTTCACAAAGAATTCTTAGCGTTTTCGAGCTTCAAAGAAAAAGAAAATGACAAACTACTTCAAAATAAAGTGTTCATGTAAAAGGAAGAAGTCGTCGTTAAAAATAGAATAAGGATAGTTGCAAAGTAGATCATTCAGGGGGAAAATGTTATAAAGAAAGAAAATAATATACTTTATGTAATTCTATAAGGACATGGACTAAAGGCGTTAAGTTAGTAATGACCTCCTCCTATGTTTCTATAAATAGGAGGAGATAGTTTATTTTTTTGTAAATGCATTAGAAGTGTTCAAGTAGATCATTTAGGAGGAAAATGTTATAAAGAAAGAAAATAATTTACTTTATGTACTTCTATAAGTACATGGACTAAAAGCGTTAAGTTAGTAAATACCTCCTCCTATGTTTCTATAAATAGGAGGAGATATTTTATTTTTTTGTAAATGCATTGGAAGTGGTCAAGGTTAGATGTAACAAATTTATTTAATCAAAAGACAAGTTAGAAAATATTCTCTCTCTAGACACACACAGTAAATACACCTTCATTTACACACACTAATCATCAATCAAGATCCGTATACTTTAGTAGAAAAGCCCATTTGCTCGAGGACAAGCAAATCACAAGTGTAGGGGTATTTAACGATGTGTCATTTTATACACTTTTTCGAGGTCATTTAACCCCCTAAATCATGCAAATATACTCAAATATTGTACTTAATAGTTTCTTTTTGATGTTTTAGCATTTGGGAAGCATTTGGAGGAAAAGCATGTGATTTAGGCTCGATTCGAAAAGAAACTGGACAAGAATGCAACTTTTCAAGATCCCAACTTTCATTCTAACGCCTTCACAAAAAGTGCCTAGAAAGTGAAGTTTTTAATCAAGTTTGTGATTTCTCAGAGCGTGGAGACGGCGTCAGGATTTGATACGACGCCGTCAAGAGTGAAAGGCGACGGCGTCACCACGACTTGTGACGCCTTCACGATAACCGATAAAGATAAGCCTTTAGAAGATTTAGCGGGATGACGACGTTAAGAAACCCTAGCGATGCCGTCAGACCCGATTTCCTATATATACAAACCCTATTTTTCATATTTTATGGTGGAAAAACGTGGAGTATTCGTGGGATAACTTTGTAGCTGCTAATTAGGTCAATTTTAAGGGGTTTTAACCCTTTGATACTCATTGTAACTCCATGTTTGATTGAAGTGAAGTTCCTAAACCCTTTATTAATGCATTTATATGAAAATATTGTGTTGTTTGATTAATTGTTTTTTGCTTTCAATTAACATGTTTGGCTAAATATATATGTGTTTTCTTATGCTTGCATGAAACCTAGTTGTTAATTCTCTTTTATTATTGCTTCTTGTTGATGGTTTGCGCATTAGGCTTTAGAAAACTAGTTATTTGATATTTATATCATAGCATAGACGTCTAGGGAAACGCAATTAGGTTAGAGGATACATGTGATTAAATCTTAATATCTAGATCACCTTTGGGTGGATCTTAATTTAGTTATTTATTTGCGTTTAAATTCTTATTAGATGTGATGCGTGGTTTGGTACTGGTAGGAATCCACCGTCTAGGTTGTCACGTAGATAACAGACTTGACCAACCCGTTTTTGAATTAAGGAATACTTACACATTACATTAAAAAGGGCGACAAACAATAAAATGAGAGAAAATAACTAGGGAGTAATGCATGATTAGGTAAACACGTTTGTTTAACCATACGAGTTTTTCTATCAATTTACTTTTCTGCATAATTAGGAGTAGTTTAATCAACCCCCTCTGTAGTATCTATATAATCACGTCACACAACTAGTAAAGAGATAGAAATATAGAGAAAGAGAGAATGGTTGGAACACACTAGAGAAAGAAAGAAATAATAAAGTGTATGATACTAGAATGAACCAACACCCTCTCCATGGGATGGAGAGGGTATTTATAGTTACAATGGGACGGTCACCCATGGACTATCCATGGGTTGATCCGGTTAGCTTACTTAATACACAGCAATTACACTACGAGCTAAAAACTACTATTTTGGAAGTGATCGAGTCTTTTCTCGATTCCTAAAAATCTCCCCCTAAGGGAGGTCACTCCAATTTATAATAAATTTATACTTAGCATTCTATGAATGGTCTCCTGTCTTGCTTGTAGCCTTGATTCTTTATCCTTTATCTTGTGAATTTGATGTAGTGATCTTGAAACTTGTTCCTTCATGCTTATAGCCCCTTGTGGATCTGATCTTTTACATCTTGAGATCTTTAAACTCTAATCATTACTTGATCATGCCCTCTTGTGATCTTGTGTTATGTAGGAAACTAGAAGGAGGGGTTAAATAGTTAACCGTTAAATACCGTTTAAACCTTTGCTTATAAAATGTTTGATTCGAATTGTATTCAATCAATCAACAAAACGAATCAAACTAAACTAAATATTGAAATGACTAAATAAACAATAACAATATAAAGAGATAAGGAAAGAACCGATCAAACCAAGACACCAAGATTTATAGTAGTTCGGCTACGAAGCACCTCTTCGCCCTACTCCACTCCCCGAGTACTCCACTCGAGATTTCACTATGTCAACAAGCTCCCTTTAGGCGGAGAAACCGTTTACACTCGCTACTTTATTTCTACACAAAGCTAATGTCGAGTCCTAATCTTAGCTAGAACCAATCTAAGACTTCACTAATTCTTTACACACTCACAAGATATATACTCTTGGATTGACACACAATCCAATTCATACAAATACACAATTTACACTATCGGATCTACATACAATCCAATTTACACAACACCACAAATAAAATATAATGAAGATTTATGATCTTGAGGAGGAGGAAAGAGATCACTTGATAACAATTCGTTTCTAGATGAATACGATTGTTCTTCTCTTACACTTGATTAGAAGAAGGGAGGAAGAGGGAATTAATCACTTGAAACAAGATCAAGAATAATGTTTTCAGTGATCAAGATATGTGCTTGAGAAAGAAAGAAAGAAGAGAGAAAAGTAGATCTGAGAAAATTCATGGCAAAAGGTTGTGTTTTTCAGATAGGGTGGCCCAATATTTATAGGAGACAAAAAGAGCCGTTACTCTGCTGGCGGTCCCGGCGGTCCCTAATATGTTAGGGGGCCGCCAGGCCTATAAGGGGGCCGCCCGTAGAGTACCTCCTCTTTTTGTCTTTTAGTAGGGAAGGTGTTATCTGTTTTGGAACCTTCCATTTTGGGGGAAAAAATCTGATTTCAAATTTATTGTTTTAATAAATCATTTCTTTTATGAATAAATATTTTTGTAAATACACTTTTGTAGAAATCTAAGGTTTAAGAAAAATATTTTCTTGATCACTAATCATGTTTAATGATTTGTTTATCCATACCCTATTTGATAATCGTAGAAATAGAATTTTACGATTAGTAATTTATAAACGTTTAATTTTATCGTAAACGTTTTTACATTTTGTTATTATCAAAACATCGAGAGGTTAAAAAATATAAATAACGCTTTTAGACATTATTTGTATTAACAATCTCACCCTTTTTGATGATGACAAATTATAAACTCATTTAGTATAAAAATAGAAGTTTATAAATTACTAATGAGTTTAATTCCATTTCTCCCCCTTTTTATCGAATCCAAAAGGTTGATCATCGAATTGTAGTAGAGAGAAAGAAATCGACCATTGAAGACTCCTCCTTGATGTATGCTCCCCCTTGTTCGGGGCACAAAGGGATTGATCTTACGATAATTTGTTTGCTACAAAGCAAAGTTAGAAGTACAAGTGCAAACCAACATAGCATGACAAATATCTCAAAAGTATAATCCACACTTAGAACTCATAAATAAATTGATCAAATTCCTAGAAAATCATATATAGCCAAAAGGACAATATATGATGATACAACATAAGATAATCATAAACTATCATAACATAATTAGAGCATCTAAAAAAATAAGCTAGTAGATGATTCAGGACTTCATGAGATGTGATACCCAAAAGGTAGTGAACATTTATTTGAGCAAATTAATCATGTGAAAGTGATTAATTAAAGAGTGAAAATGATGAAGATGGTGAATCATTATAGTGATAGACTCCGTTTTTGGGTAATGAGAACGGGGACAAGGAATGAATGAAATTAATTTTTCATTTCTTATGATGAAGTGTTGGTGATGTACCTACAACAATGACAAAAGCTAGCATGACACCCTACTTAAGCATTAGTAGGAGGTTGAACCAATAGGTGTGGTGTAGGAGTTTAAAAATCGATGAGTGTGGAGATGGTGTGGAGTTGATTAATAATTCGATCTCTTTGTAGGTAGTCCATAGGTGGTGATATAGAGTGAGGAGTTTTTTCCTGTGAGAGGTGTGGTGAGATCATTATGTACAAGTGGGCTGATTAATTTTGAAGAGTTCTACGCTTCCATACTTGACGAATCGACATTCTTGGTTTTCTAGAAAAGTTTGGGTGATGATTTGAGCAAGATATTTGGGTAGAAGAAGAAGAAAATATAAAGAAGATTGTGATGATGAAGAAGATTGATGATTTAAATAATGAGAAAGATGAAAAGAAATGACAGAGCATGGTGTTAGAGATGAATATTGAAGAAATTGTGTGTTCAAAGAGAGAAATTCTAGCAATAGTCTAGGACTAGGTTGGTCAAAGATACAGAAAAAGAGAAACAATCGAAATTTATGTTCCTTCTAGTTGGAGGTCCTATATCGTGGGGCGGTCCCTGATTGATAAGGGGGCCGCCTGATTAATAATGGGGCCATTTTCTGGAGAGAACAAACTTTTCCCAGTTTTCTCCCTCAGAAATTATCACATCTATTCAGTCAAAAATCAGAAATCTAAATTAACATGCTTCATCATTAATCTTAAGCATGAAAATTCAATAAAGTCTTAAGAAAATTCACAAAGGAAGACAGCAATATTAACACCAAATTATAACAAGTAAAGCATTAATAGGATGATAATAATTTAAAAGATCATCCTAATAATCAGAAGTCATCATTCATTATTCTAGTCCTAATATATTAAAAGACATAATGTATTAGATAAGAGAGATAATAGTACTAATAATAGTCTCTAAAAGTTATGCCGACATCTTTACTTCCTTTTTCCTCCCATCATGTTCTTGAGAGCTTGTCCGATTGACCTTAACCCATCTCGGTGAGCATTTCGTTTGAGTTGAAGAGTGTTATATTTCGAGATAGATAAGGTGTTCAAGTTCATGACTTTCATGGAGAAGGGTTGATTACGGACTCCTAGAACAACTTATATGAAGAAGAGAACTTGTTGAGAAGGAGAAGAGTAATTAAGTGAAATGATTCCTCATCATTTTCATCAACCATTTGATCAAATGGACGAGAGGAGAAGGATGATTCTTTTTTTTTTTTTGAGTGTGAGGAGGAGCTAGCATTTGATTCACGAGGTCTTTTCATGCCCCTATCCGCTCGTGTCTTTCACTCGTAACGAGGAGCGAGCAGATGCATGGCTCGAGCATGTGAGAGATAATGATCAAAAGCTAGCTTAGGAGAGATGGACATGACATGTTTGAATAACCTAGTCAAGAGCATTCCATAAGGTAAGAGTTCCTTTGGTTTGAATCGAGTCTTTTCCATTCCTTTGGAGAGAGAAAAATCTAGTTATAAGGAGTGGATGTCTAAATGCAATAAATCACGTGACAAAGACAAGCGGAGACATGATCTCTATGTCCTCCTAAACAAATGGTGTTTTCACGAATAATATCAACCCAAGGTTTCATATGAGTTTGAATCTCTCGGGCTAAAATTTCGTTTTCACCTACGACAATGGTTTTCTTATTTTTGGTACGAGTCTCTTGACCTTGTCGAGGAACTTAAATAAGAGTCTTAATGACTCTTGGAGACGGAGGTTTGGTTTTATAATGACCTCTACTCGGAACACTTACTGACAAATAGTCAAGAGACCAGATTTCGGTGTTAGAGGCTTGACCTTTGAATGGGATTTTCAGAATTTGACCGAATTCCTCAAGAGTGAGGGAGAATGACTTATTTTGAATGATGAAGTTGACAACAAATTGACCCTCAGGATTATAGGTAAAAGTGAGTTGACAATAAAACTCGAGAACAAAGCGAGGTACAATTTGTTCGTTAATGTCTAACAAACAATCAAAGCCGATTGACTCAAAATTAGCACGAATATGACTCATATTTTCGAAGTTTGGACTTACAACCCTTCCCTCATGAAAGTACCATTTTTCAAGATTTGCCATTGTGTTTAGCAAGGGTTGATTAAATTCATTTGATATTAGGGGTATGTAGTTTCGTGTCTTTTGATGATCTAGACCGGTAGCTCGAGGCATTGTTACCTAGAAAGACACAAACAAGACCATATTTTAATCGCTTATACTTGTATTGATGTTTTGAGTTCGTCTAGTGTATGCCTAAATGCAACTACTGTGAGTAACCGATTAACTCGACCTAACCATAAAATCCTAAGAGTTAACCCAAACACTCCTTAATTTGATTTTGCTCATCCAAACAAGTCAAAAAATACATATGAATTATGTATCTTGAAATTTGTTCATGAGATCATTATGCATGTGTTTGAAAACGTTTTTAGGTTGTATTGACAATGCATAACAACAATTTTATTATATTCCTAACGTGAGTGATTTGAAAATAAAATTGGGGTTTTAGTTCAAAATCAATTTTTCTACAAGCTCATTAATATGTGCAAATCCTATGTCTACGGGAAGCATATTAGTTGTACATTGTATCCTAGTAGTTCTAATTGTACAAAATTGAAAGAAAAATGGAAAATCCCCAATTTCAATTTTTGGTGTTCATCATGAACCCTAGACTCAAATTGAAAGAAAATAGATGAAATGACTTACAATTGATGATCTTTGTGATGTTAGGATTGATTATTAGTGTTGATTTGATCTTCAATTGATGTTTTAATGGTTGAATTTGAGTTTTGGTGGGTTTTGGGTCGTGTTCGTCGAGTGCAGCAGATAAGGGGGTGTTTGTTTTTGTGTTTTGAAATTTTTTGTTTAAGTGTTCCATATTATGGTCTGCTGATGGCGGTCCCATATCTCCTGGCGGTCCCAAATATATTGGGGGCCGCCTATATGGGGGCCGCCCTCAGTAAAGGGTATTGGACTTGGTTTTTGACAAAAATTATTCAAGGAGGAGTGACATTTTAATTTGCATTTCGCGAATTAAAGATGCTTAAAGTACTTCGGATGAAGTAATTAAGTTGTCATGACACGGAGTGGAACACGGACTAGAATCGAGACAGAAGAAGGAGAAGCGAACCAATATGATTTATGGAATGTGTTCCATCATTCCTAAACCAAGACGTAGATAGTTAAACGATTCACGTTTAAGGGGTTTAGTAAGAATGTCGGCAATATTGTCGACGGACGGTACTTTTTCGATTGAGATATGTCCTTTTTGGACATTATCACGAAGAAAGTGGTGACGAATTTTGATGTGTTTGGTACGAGAATGTTGCACCGGGTTTTTGCTAAGGTCAATCGCGCCTTTGTTGTCGCACATGATGGGAACGTCATCGAGTCGTACGTCGTAGTCGATGAGAGCTTGTTTCATCCATAGTGCTTGTTGACATGCCTTTCCGGCGCTTACGTATTCGGCTTCGGTAGTGGATATAGCAAGAGCAGTTTGTTTCTTCGAGAACCAAGATGTCAAACAACATCCTACGAACGTACAAATACCGCTAGTGCTCTTTCGGTCCACATAATCTCCCGCATGATCAGAGTCGGCATATACTACGGTTTCTATGCCGGTCCCCTTAGGATACCATAATCCTAAGTGCGTAGTGCCTTTAATGTATCGGAAGATACGCTTAACCGCTTCAAGATGAGAGATTTTAGGAGCATTAAAGCGGGCACAAAGGCAGACACTAAACATGATATCGGGCCTACTTGCCATTAGGTATAATAAACTACCTTCATGTCTCGATACTTGGTACTATCTACCGACTCACACTCTCATCTTTTTGTGAGTTTAGTATCGGAGGACATGGGGTTTTCATTGGTTTAGAATCTTCTAGACCAAATTTCTTAAGCATTTCTTGTAAATACATAAGAATTGATTAAAGAAATAAACCAATCTTCCAATTTGTTTAATTTGTAATCCAAGGAAGAAGTTAAGTTTCACCATTGTATGCTTAGCTCGAACTCGTCATAGCATGAATTTGCAATTCATCACACTATTCTTGACAAGTCAATGACATATATTTGAACAATGATGAGATTAGAAATTTTCTTAGTAAAAAGAGTGTTATCTACCATTCTTATTTTATATTTATGTTTAATAAGAAAAGCTTTTAATCTATCATACCAAGCTTTGGGTGCTTGTTTAAGACCATATAAAGCTTTCTTTAATTTATAAACATGATCTGGTTTTTCAAAATCAATGAATCCTAGAGGTTGTGCCACGTATACCTCCTCATTGATAAAACCATTCAGGAATGCACTTTTTACATCCATTTGGAATAGTTTAAAATCTAAGGCACAAGCATAAGCTAATAATATTCTAATGGACTCAAGTCTAGCAACCGGGGCATAAGTTTCATCATAATCGATGCCCTCTTGTTGGTTGTAGCCTTGAGCAACTAACCTAGCCTTATTTCAAGAAACAACACCGTTCTCCTCTAACTTATTTCTAAAACCCCACTTATTTCCTATAATTGTCATATTCTTAGGTTGTCGAACTAACTCCCAAATGTCGTTACCAATGAATTAGTTTAATTCTTCTTGCATGGCGACTATCCAACTTTCATCTCCTAAAGCTTCATTCACATTCTTAGGTTCTATAGTTGATATAAAACAAAAGAAGTTACTTTGGTTTTGGGCTTGAGACCTAAGGGTTCTTTGGTTAAGATTTCCTATGACATTCTCTAATGGATGGTTCCTAGATTCCTTAATGTTGACTATTTCATCAATTTCTAAAGTTTCATCCACAATGTCGTTTTCTAGGTTTTTCTTTTCGGTGACCTTAATTGCTTCTTCTTCATCTAAATCATCATCCACCAAGGGTGATGTCTTAGAGGGTGGAGGAGATTCATCGAATGTCACGTTAAGTGATTCTTCGACTTTCCTAGTGTGTTTGTTTAGGATGATGTAGGCTTTACTATTTTGAGAATATCCTAAAAAGACACCTTCGTATGACTTTGGGTCCAAACTGATAAGGGTAGTCTTGTGTTCAAAATAGCTCGCACATGCCTTCTAAACACTCTAAAATAATCTAGCGTAGGTTTCCTACCTCTTAAAAGTTCGTAAGGTGTTTTTCCTAGAATGGCTCTAATAAGAATTCGGTTGAGAATGTATGTTGAAGTATCTACGGCGTTACACCAAAACTTTTGTGGTAACGATTGCTCATTCAACATAGTCCTACTCATTTCTTGAAGTGTCCTATTTTTCCTTTCGACCACGCCATTTGATTGAGGAGTGCGTGGAGCCGAGAAGTTATGTGTAATACCGTTGGCATTACAAAACTCTCCAAATTGCACCTCATTATCAAATTCTCTACCGTGGTCGGTTCTTATTGACACTATAGAACAACCTAGTTGGTTTTGGATTTTCCTACTAAATATTTCGAATTGATCGAAAGCTTCGGTTTTATCCTTAAGGAATCTAGTCCAAGTATACCTAGAGTAGTCATCTACTATGACTAAGGTGTAACGGTTTCCTCCGTAACTCCGTACGGCGGATGGACCGAAGAGATCCATATGGAGAAGTTCTAAGCATCTAGTCGTTGAGACTATATTCTTAGCTTTGTGACTAGCGTGAGCTTGTTTTCCCATTTTGCAAGCATCACAAAAATGTTGATCAAACTTAAACTTAGGTAGGTTTCTAACTAGTTCCTTAGATGCTAACGATTGAATGAGACGCATATTAGCGTGACCTAATCTCCTATGCCACAGAGTGGAATTTTCATCAATCGTTGCAAGACAAATTTTGTCTTTTGGCTTATTTCCTAATTTCATCACATATAAGCCTTTCTTCCTAATACCTCTACCTATGACTTTACCGTCCTTAGTAATTTCACTATCATGTTCAGAGAAAGTTACTCTACACTTATTATCACATATTTGTCCTATACTTAGCAAGTTAAATCCTAAGTTATCAACATGTTCTACATTATCTATATTGAGAGAGTCATTAGAAATCGTACCTTTGCCAATGATGTTACCGCGAAGATTACTACCAAAAATGACGTTACCTCCATTGTATGCCTTGTAAGTGGAGAAGAGCTTTCGGTTACCCGTCATATGTTTAGAGCATCCGCTATCTTTAATCCATTCGTCGGGTTCCAAGTCGACTCCAAGGCATATCTATTTATATAAGACAATAACTCAAACATTTGGTCCCCAATATCTCATGGGTCCAAAGTTGTTAGTGCTAAACATCCCTTGCATTTGATGCAATTGGTTGGGATGTGGAAATGGAAGACACATTTCCCATGGCATATAACTTTGACGAGGAAAGTTGTTCCAAGTTACGAGAAAGCCATGAGGTTGGTTTTGTCGACCAACGTTCCTTTTTGGTTGCGGTGTTTTGGCACGAGGATAATTATTATTGACTCTTCTAGGAGGTGGAGTTTTTGATCTAAAGTTTGGTTTTGAAAATCCAACTCCGGGTTTTGACAAAGGCTTATAGAATTGTTTAACTTCATTGTCACTAGCAACGGGAACTTTGGCTTTGTTTACAATTATGTGTTTTGGTCTAGGACCCAAAATAGATTTTTGAAAAGACACACTTTTCTCAGATCCAGGCGTTGCTGGTGGCGGTCCCATAATTATTTTAGGGGCCGCCTGAGTGCTTTGGGGGCCGCCCATATTTATGGGACCTCCATCAGAGGACACCTTTTTCTGAGCTTTCACAAATTTTATTTCCTTAGTTCCACTAGATGATGCTTCAAATGAATTAAACCCTAAACCTAATTTATCACCGAAGGGTTTTTGACTACTTAACATTTCATTTACGCAATGTGTACTCTTTTTAAATTTATTTAATCTAGCGGATTCTTCTTTGAGTTTTTTATTCTCAATTTTAAGAGATTGGCAAATTGTGCATTCGAGATCAACTCCCTTGTTCTTCTCAAGTGTGGACAATTTATCTTTTAACTCTCTAATTTCCTTTTCTAAGCTATTTCTAGTGTTCTTTAATCTTTTGTTCTTAGTGATTATCTTTAGACTCATTTTGCATAACTTATCATATTCGTTGTCTAAAGCTAAATCATCAATTGATGAGTTTTTATAACTAAAGTAAGATGATTTGGAACATACCTCACTTGATGCATGAGCTACAAGACAAGTTTCATTTTTGACCTTCTCATCATCTTCTTCACCACTATTGCTCCAAGAGCCTCTGACAAAAGCTCTTTGGTTCTTATCTTTCGGTGGTTTTGGACATTCTTCAATAAGATGATTCGGGTCGCCGCATCTAAAGCATTTTCTATCATTTTTACGGTTCTTATCATCACGGCTTCTTTGGAACGTCTTTTGTTGTTCTGAGGTTGTCTCACGAATCTACCTCTTCTTTTAAAGAACTTCTTGAAGTCTCTTACCGCCATGGCATATTCTTCGTCTTCACTCTCAGAAGTCGAATACTCTTCATCACTAGATTCTTTCTTAGCCTTTAAAGTAAGAGATTTCCTTTTAACTTTTGCTTTAACTATTTTAAAATCGTTCTTGATGATCATCTCATGGACTTTAAGGTTTCCAATAAGCTCATCAAGAGATAGTAATGTTAAGTCTTTCGACTCTTCAATTGCCATGACCTTTGCTCTCCATTTAGGATGCAGAGCTCTAAGAAACTTCCTTACGTAGTTCTTACTAGAATAACCTTCATCAAGAGCTTTAAGACTAGTAATAATAGTATTAAATCTAGCAAAATCACTATCTATAGATTCGTCTTTGGAAATGACAAATTGTTCATATTGTTGAACTAAAAGGTCGATCTTATTATCTTTGACTTGACTATTACCTTGATGGGTGATTAACAATGTTTTCCAAATTTCTTTTGCCGTGTTACACATGAAAATTCTTTCATATTCTTTTCTTGGCAAAGCATTGTAAATCACCATTTTGGCTTCATTATTTTTTGCAAGTCTCTTTTTGAGATCGTCGGTTTGTTTTTCAAAAGGGATAACCTCATCTAGTTTGGTTTTCGGATTTTGTACAATAGGTTGAAAATCACCATTGGTAATAACATGCCAAAGATCTAGATCTTTTGATTTAACATATGTCTCGAATCTATTTTTCCAATAAATAAAACTATCACTTTCAAAAAGTGGTTGTCTTTGCATAGATTGCCCTTCTAGATATTTGTTGGAATCCATAGATCGATCCAAGCTTTAAAATACAATATATTTTAAAAATCTTGAGTGACCTTTCTCCTGATACCAATTGTGAAAACTAGAAGGGGGGGTTGAATAGTTTACAAGTTCTTTAGCATTTTAAAAGTTTACTTTCAAAAATGTTTAGATCCGAGTTATATGTTTAACCAATTCACAATATGAACAAGCACTAACTATCTAAACTATAACTAGATAACAACAATAATAATGTAAAGAGATAAGGAAAGAAACAACAAAACCAAGACACCAAGCTTTTATAGTGGTTCAGCTATGAAGCACCTCTTGGCCCTACTCTACTCCTCGAGTATCCGACTTTAGATTTCACTATGTCAACAAGCTCCCTTTAGGCGGAGAAAACCGTTTACACGTCGCTTACGTTATTTTCCGACAGTAAGCTAAATGTCCAGTCCTAATCTTAGCTAGAACCAATCTACCACTTCACAAGATATACACACTCACAAGATCTACACTATTGGATCTACACAATATCCGAATCACACAAATACACAAGATAATTACAATAGAGATTTGGAACTTAGAAGAAGAGAGGAGAGATCACTAATTAACACTTCATTTCTTGGCGAATACGAGTGTTCTTCTCTTGCACTTGATAGAGAGGAAAGATGAGATGAAGAAGATAAGATAAGATCACTTGAAACAAGATCTAAGTATGTTAGTGATCAAGATATTTAGTGAGAGAAAGAAGTTTTAGAGAGAGAAAGAAGAGACTGAAAAATTTCGTGCAAAGAGGAATGATTTTCAGCAAGGGGTGGACCAGTATTTATAGACAGGAGAAATTAACGGTCACTGGTGGCGGTCCCGACGGTCCCATATATATAAGGGGGCCGCCAGGCCTATAAGGGGGCCGCCACCTAGACTCCGCTCTTTTTTTTGTCTTTTTGTGTGGAAGATTGTATCTGGTATAGAAGCTTTCGTTTTGGGAGGAAAATTTGAATTTCAAATTTTAAGTTTTTAATAAAACTTTTCTTTTAATTAGAAAATATTTTGTATAATTAATTTTGTGAAAATATTTTGTAAAAATGTAATGGATGAGAGAAAAATATTTTCTTGATCACTAATCATGCTTAATGATTTGTTTGTTCATACCTTAAGTGATCACTAATCTTAGAAATGGAATTTTACGATTAATAATTTGTAAACGTTTAATTTTATCGTAAACGTTTTTATATTTTGTTATTATCAAAACGTTGAGAGGTCGAAAAATATAAATAACGTTTTTAGTCATTATTTGTATTAACAAAAAGAAAATGAGCTTTTAGAATATGAATACCAAAAACTTTTTGATTCAATTAAAAAGACACGGACTCAGACTCAAAAAGTGATTAATGAATTAATCGAGCATATTAATCAAAATACATATGCATATGGGGATGTACGAGCTAAAAATCAAGATCTTTTGATAATAATTTATGAGTTGAAAAATAAGTTAAAAGATGTTGAAAAAGAAAGTTTGTAAATACTAAGTTTGACAAACCAATAGTCAAGGAAAAACTTATTTGTGTTACACAATTTAACAAAAAATCAGTTCAAAAGACTAAGTTTGTTCCTATGACTGTTAAGAATTTTTGTTTGGACAAAACCAGTCACTTTATAGACTTTACCTCAGAAAAAGAAAGAAATCTTTAGTAACACAAAAGTCATTAAACAGGAATATATAAGGTTAAAATAAAGGACACACAAGAGACACAAAAGAAAACTAATGAGAGTGTTTTGACTTTCACATGTTTAGAAGGTTCTTTTAGTGTTAGCAGGCCAAAGCGTAAGAGCAATGATGAGAAGACTAGTGTCGTGCATAACACTAACAGTAGAAGCATTTCTAAAGCATCAAAAAGTGTTGGAGATCATGTTAGGAGAGTCAATAAAAACATCTTTCATCTGTTTTGAATGATAGGACAAATTCATGTAATCACAAAGTAGATTCAAAGAATGTTAGTGGATGCTTCATGAAAATTTAGTAATGTAATGTGTGTTTCTTATGCAAAATTTATGTTTGATAATTATCATGATAAGTGTGTTGCGAAGCATTTGATTTCTGTGAAGTCTAAAGTTAGGAGAGCCATATTTACTTACCCATTAGCTATGAAAACTAGGTCTTAGATAGTACTCCCATAGTTGTGAGAACTAGGATAGTTGCCGATACCCCTGTGAATGAGAAAGATAAGGCCTCTAGATTCACATCAAAAACTCCAAATTCTATGAAAGTTAGCACACCTAGTAAATACATGAAGAAAAAAGCTCAAACATGTAGGAAATGGTAGAGATGGCTAGAACAAACAAGTGAATTTAGTTGGATAGCCAAATCTAAATATGAGATAATGAGTCCGAATGACTTTAAGAATAGGGATAATACATCACCTAATTCTAAAACATCGGTTCCTTCATGGGTAGCCAAACTGTCCACTTTTCCATCATTGTATACTTCGTGTGTTGAAGGTGAAACAACCGTGTTTGTGGATCGTAGATAGCGGGTGCTCGAAGCATATGACAGGGAACATTAAACTGCTAAGAAACTTCGTTGAGAAGTTCATGGGTACTATCCATTTTGGAAATGATCACTTTGATGCGATTACTGGAAATGGAGACTATGTTCACAGAAATGTCACGTTTTGTCATGTTTACTATGTTGAAGGACTTGGCCACAACCTATTTTTTGTTGGTCAATTTTGTGATGAAGATCTTGGAGTTGCATTTCGTTCAAAGATATGTTATATTTGGAATTTAGAAGGAGATGATCTCTTGACCGGCTCTCGAGAATCTAACTTGTACACTATCTCTATTTCAAAAATGACATCTTCTTCTCTCGTGTGCTTAATGTCCAAGGCCTCTTCAACAAGATATTGGTTATGGCATCGATGTTTATCACATATAAACTTTTCTACCATTAATCAACTTGCCAAACAGAACATGGTCATTGGTTTTTTAAAGTTCAAATATAATAACGACCATCTATATTCAGCTTTTAAGTATGGTAAAAGTAAGCGCACCATTCTCAAACCAAAACCGGTAACTAGTGCTGATGAGAGGCTACAATTACTTCATATGGATTTATGTGGACCGATGAGAGTGGAAAGCATAAATGGGAAACGGTATATTTTGGTGATTTTAGATGACTATTCTCGTTATACATGGGTGTATTTTCATAGATCAAAGGATGAAGATCCAGAAATGATTAAAAAATTTATCACTCGTATTCAAGTGAGTTTATGTGCCATAATGAGATTTGTGCGAACTGACAATGGTACTATATTAGAAAATGAAATGTTAAAGTTATTGTATGAGAATCTCGGCATTACACACAAATAGTCAATTGCAAGAACTCCATAACATAATGGTCTTGTTGAAAGGCGGAACAGAACCTTAGTCGAAGCTGCGCGAACAATGTTGATTTTCTCTCACTCACTAAACTTTCTTTGGACAAATGTCATTTCCATAGCTTGCTTTACACAAAATCGTTCATTAATTCACTCTCGTTACAACAAAACACCATATGAGCTTATCCGAGAAAGAAAACCGAATGTTCAATTCTTTCATGTGTTTGGGTCTTTGTGTCACCCAACTAATGATCAAGATGATCTCGGAAAGCTTAAGCCAAAAGCTGACATAGGAATCTTTATCGGATATTTTAAAGACTCAAAAGGCTTTAGAATCTGCAACCTCCATACAAGGAAGATCATGAAAACGATCTATGTAAAATTTGATGAGCTTACTGCTATGACTTCTGAACAAGATAGTTTAGAACTCAATTCAAACCACACAGTATTTGAAGATTCATCAGCAGAACCAACTCATACACCATCAAAAGAAGATGTGGATGATTTGTTCGGTCCGTTGTATGCTGAATACTTTGTGGGGAGACCAAAACAAGTGTCTACGAATTTCATTGCACTTGATACTTCCAATATTAACGACATATATTCATCAACAACAATCATCGTTGATGCTGATGAAACTCCTCACATTATATCCACTTCTGAAGAACTAACTTTTTCACAATCAAATGATAATGCTGATGAACCGAATCAAGAAGAGAATGCAGAACTTGATGGGAAAACATTCTTTAATCCATTTTGTAGTCCCGTTTTTGAGGAAGCTGGGTCATCTTCAAGGTATATTGATCCATCAAATATGCATGAATTCTATCAAAAGTATCCTTCAATAGAAAATTAGACAAAATCTCATCCTCTAGAACAAGTGCCTGGCGACCCTTCAAAACCGGTTATGACACGAAGTAAACTTGCTACAGATGTTGAAATGTGTATGTATGCACTCACTGTGAGTTCTACTAAATCAAATAATATCTAAGAGGCAATGCAAGATCATAGCTGGATAAAGGCGATGCAGGAAGAACTCCATCAGTTTAAGTGATTACGAGTTTGGGACTTAGTCGAACGACCAGCTGGAAGAAATATTATTAGGGTCAAATGGCTATGAAAAAATAAGACTGATGTTGAGAATACTGTGATCCGAGACAAAGCACGTCTTTTTGCAAAGGGGTACCGTCAGGAACAAGGGATAGATTTTGAAGAATCTTTTGCTCCGGTTACAAGACTTGAAGGCGTCTGACTATTCATTGCTTATGTTGCTCATAAAATTTACAATATTTCAAATGGACGTGAAAACTGCATTTTTGAATGGGCCTTTGAAGGAAGAAGTTTATGTCAACCAGCCAAACAGATTTGTAGACCTAGACTTTCCTAATCATGTTTACAAATGAAATAAAGCTCTTTATGGTCTCAAACAAGCTCCACGAGCATGGTATGACAAGTTGTCCTCATTCCTAATTGCTAATCACTTCACAAAAGGTATTGTTTACCCGACTTTGTTCACAAGAAGACTAGGGGAAGACATTTTACTTGTTCAAGTATATGTTGATAACATCATTTTTGAATCAACAAATCCTATATTTTCAGATAGTTTTGCAATATTAATGAAAATAATTTTAAGATGTCAATGATGGGTGAAATAACGTTCTTTCTTAGACTTCAGGTTCATTAATCAGCTTAAGGAATCTTCATAAGTCAGTTACAATACACTTTAGAGATTCTTAAAAAGCATGGTATGGATGGATGTGACTCAATTGGTACTCCAATGGCCACAAGTCCAAAACTAGATGCTGATTTACATGGAGTTCCCATGGATCCAATGAAATATCATAGTATGATCGGAGCTCTTATGTATCTCCTTTTTAGCAGACCCGGCATTGTTTTTTCCATCTTTCTATGTGCTAGATATCAAGCGCGTCCTTCGGTCACTTACCTCAAAGAGGTTAAGCGGATCTTTTGATACCTCAGAAAGACTTATAACATGGGTCTTTGGTACTCGAAGGATTCTGGCTTTGAACTAATTGCATATTCAGATGCAGACCTTGCAGGGTGTCATGATGATTGTAAAAGCACATTAGGAGACTTGCACTTTCTTGGTTAAATGTTAGTCAGTTGGTCATCAAAAAAGCAAGTCAGCACGACAATGTCAACTGCGGAAGCAAAATATGTCTCTTTATCTGCTTGTTGTGCACAAGTTATATGGACGCGAACACAGCTTTTGGACTATGGCTTTCGCTTCAACAGGATTCTGATGTACTAAGACTCAAAGAGCGTTATTGCGATATCTTTCAATTCAATACAACACTCTCGTACCAAACATATCAACATCCTAAACCATTTTATAAAAGAGCACGTTGAAAAAGGTATTGTAGAATAATACTTCGTCAAGGCGAAATATCAATTGGCAGACATGTTTTCTAAATCCCTTCCTAAGGAAAGGTTTGAGTATCTTGTTCACCGAATTGGTATGCGATGTATGACTCCAACTGAGTTGGTACGTCTTATAGAGGCATGTTCTTGAGTTCAAAGATCATACATCAAAACAAGTATATAAATTTTCAAAACTAAATTACAAAATTTAAAAAATAAAAAAGAGAAAAAGATTTTCTTACAACTTTGAATAATATAAAAACCAATATAAATTTGAAAATTCAAAATACAAAAAGTTAGATATTTATACATACAAACCATGTCTCGTCTAAATTTTCACAGATTCATGATTCAATTCTTTCTGAAAATACTCTTTGAATGTGTAAACTTTGATTATGATCTGAGAAGGAGTTCTTTAGATGATAAAATGTTATGCCACTGGGAAAACACGTGTTTGTAAAATTTCCATTTACAAAAGAAATTTTTTTAACATCATCATCTTTGGAAAATCACAAGATGGAAACAGATGATCTCTCGAATAAATCCTTTGTTATAAAAGAAGTATATTTTACATGAGTATATATTCGAGGGGAAGTAATAAATTTTTTCGTGATAAATCGGACTTTGAAAAGGCAAAATAACATCCTTGTGTTAACTATGAAAAAGGGTCTAACTCTAAGGGGGAGTTTGTGATAATTTTGGATTTTTAACAAAAACAAAAGATAGGTTAGAAGACTAGTTGTGTCAAAATGGAAAATCCAATCCGAAGTCAAACAAAGTCAACTCCTAAATTGTTTGAGTATAAATACTCAATCTTTACGAATTCGGAACTTTCATTGCTAAAATACTCAAGTTACGAATTCGGAATTTCTCTCCAGTGTCGACTTCGGAAATTTGCAATCAAATCAAAATCATTCATCTTTTGTTTTCGGAATCAAAAGTAAGCTTTCAAATCTTAGTTTTATACTAGTTTGAGTAATTCTTTTCATTTGTATTCATTAAATCTTCTCAAGTATACGATTTAGGGTTAAGGTTTCAAATTTCATAAAAAATTGATTTTTAAAGAATTAGGGCATTATCATGAACATTTACTACGATTAAGATACCTAAATGGTTGTATAAACATACCATAACCTATATATCTTGATTTGATGAATGAGATGATTTCAGTGTTCTTAATGATTTCAGAAGTATTGATTATTGATGAATTTAGAATTGTTGATTAGTGCTTTAGGAGAAATAAGTTAGATTTAGGAATGATTTGAAATAGATTTAGGAAGATCATTAGGATTTGCAATAGTTTGATTGTGTTCTTGCGGTTTCGGAAAATGTTTACGAATTCGGAATAGTTACGAATTCTTAATTCATTTGTGTGGATTAAGTGTTTTTCCTAAATGGGCTTTCATAGTGTATTCGGCTTACGAGAATTCAACACTTATTTGAAATGGGCTTATACGAATTCGAAACTAATTTCATTTTTGGCTTATTCCTTGGTGGGCTTACATAAGTCATGTACTTATTTGATTGTTTGGCTTACAAAATGTTAACCAGCTTAATGATTCAGTGCAAATAAACTTAAATGGTTAATGGACTTAGGTGAATAAATATAGTGGCGTTTTTTACGTGATACATGAATTACTTGGTAAAATGATAAATATAGTTAAGGTTTTGTGTTATTATATCAAATACCATTTTGTTAGCGATCTAATTTGCATCAGGTTACGATCGTTGTTAGCAATTTAGTGACCATTCGGTTTCAGTATAAGAATACATTTCTTATAGTTCTGTTTTTCATTGAATGTGTTGGATGATTATGATAACTAAATTGGATAAAAATCTATATGCTTGAGCTAAAGTTTGTGATGTAATAATAATCAAAAGTTCATATGTCTGTGATCGTTTCAAAAGTCTCATGTTTCAAAAGATAAAATTTTCAAATTGAGAAAAGTGTTTTCTGCAATCAAAAGAACATAAATTAAAAGAAGGTTTTTAAAAAGATGATCAATATAGCTATAATCAAGTATTTCTATATCCAAGAGCTTTTTGTTAGCGATCTAGGTTGCATCCAGTCTAGGGTTCCCAATAACGTTGTTAGCATCGTTTAAGTTGCAACCGTTTGAGAGTATTCAGAAACCGTTGTTAGAGGCTTAGTGACCATCCGTTCTAGATATAAGAACATTTTGATCTTATCTATATTTTTCATACAAAATAGTATTTTTTTTTGAAAATCATCTCAAATGAAGTTTTCAAATCTTAAATTAATGCAAAATGTAATAAGTGTGTTGTCAATATGATAATTTTTCACAAAAGCTTTTACGGTTATGAAGTGTGATTCTTGAATTTATCAATAAATGTAAAGTTAAAAATCAAAGAATCTCTTGATTCTTCTTAAAAAGTATCATCACACAAAGCTTTTTGGTAAGGAAAATTAAAAACAGAACGAGAGATAAAAACCATATGTGAAAAAGCAAGTGAATGTGTGTTCAAAAAGAACTGCAAGAATATACAAGTGAAATAAAAAGAACAAAGCGTATGACATGTGCTCGAAAAAGCAAGTAATGGCACATGAGAAAGAAAATGATCAAAAATATGTTCAAAAATAATTGCCAGAACATATAAAACAGACAGAGTTGAAAGAGACAAAAATGTTATCTATATGAATTTTCTTGATTTTTTCCTTTGAACTAACCACATCTTATCCTTAAACAAAACTCATCATGGCTCAACTACAATCATCATCACAAAAAATTCTTGCGGCCAATCAACTTGTGCTAGTGGAATTTCAAATACCAATTGGAAATTATAACTTAAAGACTGCACTATCAAATCTTTCATGTCCCAAGCAATGCAAAATCATTGGTGAAATACTCAAAGATTATCTACTCTGTGCGACTCTCACTTCATCAACACCAGCACCAATGATATTGATAGATGTTTAATTATACATGTTTAAAACCCGTAAAAACTTGCAAAAATGACCAAAAATGCCAAAAGATATGTGTGTTTGTGTGTTTTTGTCCATGTGTGTAGGCTATGAAGGAATGAAGGCAAAAGTGAAGAAAAGTGATCAAAAACGACAAGAATGGAAAGACAAGATCAAGAGATGAAAAATTCATGATCAAAGCCGAACCTAAACTCGTCAAAGCCCAATTCAAGCCCAAAATCAAAAATGTCAAAGTGATAAATGATCAAGGACTTATTTTGAAGATTTATGATCAAGAGGGATTAAATTTGCCAAGTTGTGAAAGTATTTTCAAGAGTTATCTAAGGGATATCAAAGCAAGGGACTGTTCTTGCCATTTTCGAAAGTTATATAAAGAAGAAAGTTAAAACGGCTAAAGAGCTTATAAACCACGAGGACCATTTGTGTCATACTTTCAAACCTTACCCGCCTTTTAACTGTTAAAACGGTTTTTCCCGCCAATAAGCTCGAACAAACCCAACCTTCTCAAATCCCTTTCCCGCTTTTCCCAACTACAAACCCACCAATCAAAGTCCTTCGCCACGTCAATTAGGTGATGTGGCAGCCTCTCATTGGCTCAAACACGTGGCAAGAAACATCCAACGGCTATAATTTCTTCAAATTGGATCAAACGGCTAAGAAAAAAAAGAAGCTTCATCTTCTTCTCTTCTTCTTCAAGTCCCTATATATAGACAGGATAGGACAACTGTTAGAGAGTGCCAAGTTTTAGTTTTGTAGTTAGTTAATTTTCAGTTTTAAGCTTTACTGTTCACGTTTTGTAAACAATTTGTTTCATTCAAAGTTTAAAGCATTTCATCACTTGTACTCTACCTACTTTCACTTGTACTTTCAGTTTATAAGAAATAAAAATCAGTAGTGTTCTTAATTCTACTTAAATCTCATGTGATAAGCTGATTTTACATAATAAGCTCTTAATAAGCTCATTATAGCTTATACAAGTTAACAAGTTCATTTTAAGTCAAAGTTAGTTTAAAAGTCAGTCAAAGTACTTAATTTGATCATTCAAATCAAGTATGATGATTACTTGAGTTGATTCATTCAAAATTGGAAGCTTTTGGAAGAATAAGCTTAAAGAAGCTTATTGAGCTAAGTGCTTTTGGTCTAGAGGCTAGGAGCCATTAGGACATTGATCTTTAAAGGTCACTCACTCAACAGGAGTGGCCTAGTGTCTGAGATTACAAAAATTCAGGTTTCACTCTCTATTTTTCATTTTAGCATTTGAAGCTTATTCTAGATGCTTATTGTGAATTCAGTTGTGCTTATTCCTTATTAAAGTTTGTTTAGTTGATCATTAGTTTTATCTGTTTTTAATTTTCCATTACCTATTCTAGCTAAATAATCTTCTTAGTTAAATCTGTTCTTACTAGTGTTAAATACCTAGCTGAGTAACTAGTGTTTTTTAGAACATAAGCTTTAGTTTTTATTGTTTAGATAGCTTTATTAGTTGAGTATAAGACTGAGTAGATAAAAGGATTTAGCAGTTTTAGTTTTAAAATAGATTTTAAATAAAATTCAGTTAGGACAGTACTTGTTAAGTAGTGTTTGGTATAAGGTGCTGTTGACTTTAAAAGTCAACAAGACATTGTCAAAATACTTTATATAGATGAGATTTTCAAAGTTTTCAAGTTTTAAAAAGGATTTGAAAGTTAGATTGTAGATTTTCAAGATTTAATGCTTAAGAAACAGTTTACTAGCACCAGGACACTTAAAAGTGTCAAGTAGATTTAGAGTTAAGTAGCTCACAGCATTTTAGTGTTCAATTTGGGTTAATGAAGGTTTAGAAACATTAAGATAGTTAGTTTGAGAGTCCTAAACCTATAGACTTAGCCTGCACTTAAGACTTTGCCAAATACATCAGCATAAGCAGTATTAACTCAGTAAATACTGCTGATGCTCATCATTTTTCTAGCTACTTTTTAGCATTTGTAATTAGGTGATAAGAACTTAGCTTTAAGCAATTTAGTAGTACTCCATTAGCTTTATATAGATCATCTTTTAATTCTCATTTCTAAGCTTTAGTCTAGTCTTAATTTTCCTGCAAAAAGTTGTATTAGCAGCAGCTGAGATTTCAAGGACTTTTATTGGAATCACTTTTAAGCACTAATTAGTAGTAGTTAGAATCTGAGCTTTGAAGCTTAGTTAGTTTGAATATAGATCTTGTCTTTCAGCTAAAAGGATTTCTTTATTGCTTATTAGGATAGACTTAATCAGCTGTTAAGATTAGCTTATCTAGGTGAAAAAATCTTATTTTAGTTGATTAAAGGATCTAGATTAAATTCCTATTATCTAGTTGTTTATTCCAAATTCCTTTTATCTAGGTTTCTTTTATATTCATAGTAGAGCTTATTTTCAAAATTCCAGTTTCTAGGATTTAGATTTGAGCTATTTAGCTTATTAGGAATTGCTTAATAACAGTCATCAAGCCTGAACTTTCACTTTTTAAGAGCAAATTTCTTGATAATCTAGTTTTCTTTTAGCTTATTTCTTTTTAGATATCATTAGAACACATCATAAGTTTCATGTAGATTCTTTTG